>OMMV01190310.1:0-13528 GCA_900302635.1 Chatrabus melanurus
TCCACCGAATTTCATGCCAATCCGTTCATTAGTTTTCGAGATACACGCTCTACAGTATTAAACTTGTTCAGGATCTCAGATCCGAAATATAATCCGGATCACCTCCAAAATTTAATGGGTTCTTCCTGTGGTAAATTTCTCCTGTCCCACTGAATTTCATCAAAATTCGTCCATTAGTTTCCGAGAAATCCTGTTAACAAACAGACAGACACACGGAGGTGATTACATAACCCTGCTGTTGGCGGGGTAATTATAGTGACCTTTACAAGGTTAACGTCCCGAACAGGATCAGCTACTGGATTCTCCATGTATTTTACTGTGCCAGCTTTTAAATATTGTGCAAATTCGGTTTTTATCTACAGTTCAATATGATTTGGGTTTTTTCTTGTTAAACATCCTCAAAGTCCCACAATTCTGTGAGTGTGTGCATGTAGAAACTATCCTGCTACAGTCCTGTAAAGAATTATTTGCACTCCTGAATTTAAAGTACATACTTTATAATATATTAAGAAATAAATGCAAATAAACCAATTTTATATCATCAGTATATTTAAAAATGTCTGAAGTTACTGAACAACTACAAATCATGTGCCTTCTGGCAAACTGGAGCTGAAATTTGAATGTTTTCTTTTGAAGAAAATCCTCTTTTCCACGTCACCATGAAGCTGTATAATGGCCCTGTCACACAGTGGCGTATAACAGAAACGTATACCTAGCGTTTAAAAAAATTTGGCAAAGTCCAAACACAGTCGAACACGCCCAACTTTCCATCGAAAATGCTATATATATATATATATATAGCAGACACATATACATAACAAATCATACGTATACAGATCGTATGTCTGACCTATTTGTAGCGTATGATTCACTTCTATATATCAGAAAACACAACGTCTGCCCAGCGCGCTCGACATTCAGACGGTCACGTGACATACTTCCTTCGAGTATACGGCGCCGAGAGCTCAAAGTGGTTTTTGACCATGCCGCCCAAGAACGTGAATCCCAGAAACCAGCCACAGACAGGGGGAAATCCAAAAATAAGATCACCTGGCCATCATCTCCACCGTCATCCGAACAATCATCACTGCGCTCTCAGTCTGGATCTCCATCCCCTCCTTCTCCTCCTTCCCGCGATGGCTCACTTCTGTTGGGACTATTGCCTCCACCTCCTCCCAGCAGCCCGAGACTTCCCAGGTCCCACAAAACGCTCGCAGAACGACAGCTATATGGTAGGAACTAACGTATTTCAACGCATTTCTAACTTAACTCTAACTTATGCCTAACCTATGAGGCCTACATTGTCATACGGACAGAATTTTGAACATGCTCAAAATTTTTTGACGTCTTCTGCATACAACAACGTATGACAACGTGCTGTAAACGACTACTACTTATGCTTAACGTATCCCTAACTTGTGTCAACGTACACCACCATATTGGAGAAAATTCACATACGTTGGCATACGTTTCCGCTATACGCCACTGTGTGACAGCAGTTTAAGTAAATGGTGATGCAACAGACAAAAGTTGCACTATGCATAATTTCTCCAATCACAGCCACAGAAGCCTATAAGTCCTTCAGAGTTTTCATGGGTGTCTTGGTGGCTTCCCTCTCTGGTCATCTTCTTGCATAGCCACTCAGTTTCTGTGAACTGTTTCGCACCATCCTTCCACTTTCTGGCACAACACAGAAGATGGAGGGAGAGGGGTGGGGCCTAGTAGACTAAGAGATCTGATTGGACCTACCAATTGCCACTATAGAAAATTAACCAATGAGCCACTATCCCTGCTTTTGCTGGACAGAAAAAAATACATTATTGTTATTATTATAAATTACATTATATTGGCTGTGTCGGCTCACCGACAGAATGCCCGGTATGCCAGATTACCAGTCCAAACTGTGATCGTCAGTCCTTTTAAAAAGTTTCTTTACATTTACTGAGGTAAATATGCACATATAGACCTCCGTAGGAATCCTCTCCATGCTACAAGACAATTCTAATGATATTTTCGCCTATTCAGTGGTGACAAAAGTGGTTAACTTTGTCGGTTTTCATTTGCCACGTACCCAGTGGCGGATTCTGATATAGGTGATATAGTCACCTGCCCAGGGTGGCATCTTGTATGGGGCAGCATGAGTGCTCGCAAACAAACAAAAAAAATTTAAAATAAATAATTTTCAAAAAGAACAAATATTTGTTAGGTTTCATTTGCGCAAATCGGTTTTCTATCATTCATTTGCACGTCAAGTCAATCCGTATGATGTCACGGTGTGGGGAGTGGGCGTCCCTCTGTTTTTTGCAGGCGCCTCTGCTTGCTGCTGACTGAGAAGGTGTCACACACTAACACGGACACCCAACAAGGAAGCACTCGCAGTCCCGTCTAAATGATGAGAGAAACTGGACACAGCAGATCTCCGGTTGGTTACAGCAACTGCGAGTGCAAGAAGGGAGCAGAGAGCGCCGGGGAGAGAGGACAGGGAGAGGCCGGGTAGGAGGAGCTGCTCGCTGCGCACCAACCGCCGAGGAGGCGGAGGGAGCCAGAGGTTATGTAAGAAAGGGAGGAGGTTAGGGGATAGGTTCACCTCTGGACCTTATGTCTCCCTACTGGAGGAGGGGGGGGGGATCCATCTAATAGAGCAAAACTAATGCAATTAGTAGGCTGAAGTCAATGAATCACACCTCAAATTTCTTCCAAATAAAGCACATTTCATTAATTATATAACAAATTCGGGCCTATACTTTCACATACATGTTATTTTTCTGGGTTGTGTGAAATTATTAAATAATACAAAATGAATCTACACACCACCAAGGTCAATTGGTTTAGTCTTGACTTTTTGTTGGGTTATCTGTTGATTCCCAAGGCAGGGGTGGTGGCCTAGCGGTTAGCGTGACTGCTTTCACTGTGGAAGGTTCCCAGTTCGAACCCTGCCCATTCTCCATGTAATGTGGAGATGCGTCAGGAAGGGCATCCGGCTTTAAACTTGTGCCAAATCTACATGCAGATCTGCTGTGGTGACCCCAAGTTGAAATTGGGAGAAGCCAAAAGTAGATTTTATCTGTTGATTCTCAAGTGCCAAATCAACACAGTTGGACATGGAAAGATCAAAGCCATCAGTTGCCCAGTTTCGGAAAAAGAGAAAAGAAGAGGAGAAATGAGCAAAGATAAAGGTATGCAGCTACGTCATTGCTTTATGAGTATATTATGCATGCATTAAATTCATAAAGTGGTGACAGCTGCATATCGTTATATTTTTTTATGAGCATGATATTATGCATGTGAGCAGCACGGTGTCTTAGTGGTTAGCACTGTTGCCTCACAGCGAGAAGATCCCAGGTTCGCTTCTGACCTGGTCCTTTCTGTGTGAAGTTTGCATGTTCTCCCTGTGTTTGCGTGGCTTCCTCCCACTTCCAAAGACATGCCGGTTAGGTGAACTGGTGACTCTAAATTGACCGTAGGTGTGAGTGAGAGTGTGAATGTGTTTGTCTATATGTGTCAGCTCTGCGATAAACGCGCGGCCTGTCCAGGGTGTACCCCGCCTCTTGCCCAATGAGCACTGTGATAGGCTCCAGTCTGAACCTTTACTGGAATAAGTGGGTTTAGATAATGGATAGAATGGATATTATGCATGTAATGAGAGGGGCTAATGTTAATCGGTATAAGTCTTATGTTTGTTAGACTCTTGCTATGTTGCTTGCTATGCATATGCTTTGCTTATTCTTAGGACGACAGTTTTTGGTCCAACTGAATTAGCAACCATTTGATCGAAACATTCAATAAAAAGTTACAGTTTGTGCAGAATGGTGTTTTTTTTTCATTTGGGGGTGGGGGTGGTCACAACAAAAAAATGTGTATATGCATGTGTGTGTGTGTGTGTGTGGGGGGGGCTGAGAGGGGGGTTCGCCCAGAGTGTCATACAAGCTGGAACCCCCTCTGCATTGTGCACATTGAATAGCTGTTTAGTCTGTGACAGTGTTAGTCCTCTAACTCTATACTGGACCAATTAATATTCTTTTTGCCCCAAGTGAAAAGTTGAACCCTGAAACGTAAAAATAAGGCCCAGGTTGAAAAATCCCAGCGGTCCCCTTTGAATAATTTGGACGCTATGTTGTTTATGCCTCATGCAGAATAACTGACGCTGAAATGTCAGCGGAGCGCCTCCTCATTGAGGATGACACCATGGGTGTGTTAGGATGTGATGTCAGTTAGACATGATGCAAAATATTTCCATATGATGCAACTGTTGGTAATGTTCGCAGAAGTGTATGTGGCAATAATTCCAGTCAGTCAATACATCTTGCAACACTGACCACAGTATACGTCAAATTACATCCCATCCACTGAGCCCGCCTGCCACAGCTAATTACGAGGGAACACTGACCGTTTAAGTGACACAGAATGGAAAATCATCTTCACAGCCATGTTGGATCAGTCCAAGAAATGCATCAACGTTCCCCTTTTCATAAGCGCCACACATTTACCGACTTCTTCCTCACTTTTTTTTTTTTTTTTTTGGTCCTACTTCTGCTGCCTTCATTAGGAGGCTCACGGGGCCCGTGCGCTGCGCGATCCACAGTTCTGGTGCTGAAAAGATTCCTGCTGTAAGAATGACTGAACATGTTCCCCGACACAGGACTTGATGAGAAAAGCAGACTCGTCACTGCCTCTGCTTTGGACAGCAGTGGATGCGGTCCGTTAGCTTCCAGAACATTCAATTTTTCATTCTGTTTTCAATTTTCCCCCACCACAGATTACAGTATGTCTGTTTTGATGACTTTAAGCTTCTTTGCTGCACAATTTTAACAGTCAGGTAAAAAAATAAAAATAAAAAAAATCAATACATTGTTATTATCAGTAGTCGGCACAGCTATCCAAAACCGCTAATCCGCTAACTGAAAAGGTAGGCCCCATGTCCATATAGTGGGGGTTTTTTTTCTGGCAAAAAAGCACTGAGAGGACACAGAGAAACGCATCATCGCAACAAAAACATACAGGACTACTGCGTTATGATTATTAAACATGGCTCAATCTGGGGACGGGTCATTATTCCAAAGGTCCATTGGTCCAAAAGTCCATTGTTACTCAATTAAATAGATTTTTGGCCTAAGTTACTTTTAAGGGACCCATCTTATAAGGTATTTCATGTTTAGAACAACTGTAAAATTATTTAAATATTGGAAAATTGTAACAAATAAAAGCTTAGTATTCAAAAATGTTTTGAGATATGTTGTAAAACCCAAAATATGTAAATATTTTATTATTTTTTTATAGCTTTGAAGTATGCTAAAATGAAACCAAAAACATGGGAAATCCCCCTAATTTATTTAACATTTAATAATAAATAATTATAAGAATTTTTTGCCCCCCCAATTTTACAAATAAAATCCTTACTTGTTGGGTATTTTATAAATATAATGCATATTTCTACCTAGGTGGAAAATTAATATATTAATAATATATACATTACTATGTCAATTCAGTTCAAAAAGTGAGGTGTGAAAAACGTTCTTTTCAACTAAAAAATTTGACACATGCTTTGAAGTCGATAAATTTTTGGACCAATGGACCTTCGGAATATTGACGAGTCACCGCTCAACCCGACAATGCTGGGAGAGGCATTGTCAACTTTTTTGACAACTTTATGTACATACAAAAAAATAACTGGTGCACAAACGTAAGCGTGAGTGACAGATACGGTTCTGTAAAACTGGAGTATTTATCAATAAAATGTCCCCTGTGACAAGCTTTCAACAGGAACAAACGTATGATTTTAGGATTTACAAACATTTTTGACCATTAAGCTTTATTTAAAAAAAATAAATGTTAGCAGACATAAAGTTAGCGGAACTAAATTTAGCAGAAGTTAATGAGTCCACTAACGGTTTTCAAAGTGAGCTGAATCTGCTAACAAACTCTTTAGCTTCACTAATTAGCGGTTCAGGGGCTAGCGGAACTATGCCCACCACTGCTTATTAGCTTTATCCTCTCCTATTTCAGTCGATTTAAACAAAAACACTATAAGTCAGAGTGGATGAAATCTGCTATATTTCCTCGTCATCCCTGAACATTCATCTTAAACATCTGAGAATTAGTGTAATAAGTTATGTGTAATACTCAAACCATATTACACACAACCACATGAAAAGTGTTAGCTCTTATTTTCATGTACCATTTTACTTACCAAAATAAAACTAGACATTTAAATGATCTGTGTAGGTTCTATATAGTTTTATATTAACAGCAAGTCAGTGGTGCAGCTGTCCACCGTGCCTAACATTCTGCCCCGGCTGGCCAAAACCAGCGCACCACTGAAGTCATTCCAGTTCCTCGTCAGGAATTCTCTCCCTGTCTGGAGGGAAAAGTCCCCAGTAATACGCGGTAAGTGTGCCTGAACCTCTGCGCAAATCCACAGCGGCAGCAACAACACATTAGCAAGCAGTCACACTTAGCATACCAAACCCGGAGAGGCTGGCCAGAGCCGTGATGCCAAACGGAGCGGCTCGCACGGATCTTTGGATCTGGGATGGTTTTTGCTGTTGTTCCTGGCTGCTGAATGTTCCTGTGCTCACAGGGAGGGGTTAGCCGCTGTGCCACAGACATGTGGCTGAGGAAAACCTCAAAAGGCCAAAGATCATGGGGGGGGTCAGTCTGACCTTTTGACCTCAGTTTGATTTATGATGCCACGGAGTAATGTTGCCCTCCTTGGACCAAGCAGAGAAGCAGGTCAAAGGGCATACTGTAGCCGATGCTATTGAAAAAGGCTGGATAGAAAATCAATTTGGGATAAGGATACAAAGCAAAGAGGCCGAGGTAGTGCGGGGACTTTTACATCGAGTAACTGCACCACTGCTACACATACCATAAGTCAAATAATGGAATCCAAGTCAAAACTGAAGTAATAAGGGGTATTTTGGGACATCTAACATCACTTTTCCATATGACAGGAATACCAGGCCCTTACTGTAATGTGAACAGTTGCAGCCCCAGGTTCCTGTCAGCAATACTTAAGTGTGTCGGAAAAACCTAGTAAGTACGAAAACAGTAAAGTTGAGAAAACAGCAAAAAACAACATGCTACCAGGACTAAGCGACTACGGTATAAAAAGAATAGTTTTGTGGCTATTTGTTCATATATTGGTGAGATTTAATGAGGGAGTACATATTTTTTTTTTAAAAACCTAGTAAGTCTTAAAATAGTCTTAACTCAGTTTTTTTTTTTAAATTGGCTTACTAGATTTTTCCCAAAACACTCAAGAATAGAAAACAACATTAACGTTCCTGCGTGGATGTTGTGGTGCTTTTTTTTTTTTTATACATTTTTACTTTGTAGTAACAACAGAGCACTATACATTTTTTAAGCCTGTCATATGATTGTGACATGGTGAGCTCAGTTGATTGTGGAGACCATCACCATCATATGGTTTCATTCTGGAGCCAAACCACAGTTTTATATGTTGGCATGCTGTGACAGAGGGCCAGTTAATAGCCAATTCTTCCTAGCCTCTGGGCAAGTACTCTGTAAAATGCAATGAGCAAATAGATCGATAGATGAGGTCATCCTCTGCCGTTTTTTAACGTGATAACTCAAAAACAATAAATGCTATCATCTTGTAAGTCATCAAAAAACTCTTCAGCGTCTGGTGAACTTTGGTATACCAGATCAACAGCCATAGTTGTGGCTGCATTTGCGTGTAGCTTGGTTGCCACCCGTGCCACCGCCCACTGGCGCCCACCTGCATGTGAGCATCAGCAAACCAAACACATTAACCTAGCAACTGCGAGGAAAAACATGATGCCCAGAAAGTGGGCAAAATACGGGATGAAATATACAAAAGAAGGGGTAAATAATCTGTAATTAAAGACTGGATATGGCTATGGCTAGTGATGATACCAAAGGTTTTTTTCGGCCCTGCATGTGCGAGGTTCACTTGCATATCCCCCTGCACAGGACACCAGTCCATCCCAGGTTAATTCCCCCAGCCAAGACCAGTACCCATTTACAGCAGCACGGACTGTGATAATGCAGATAAGGTGTCTTATGCAAAGACACAGCTAGGTAGAGCAGAAAGAAGTAAGTCCTATATAGGTTCTGAGGCCCGTTGGTGCCGGTACTTATCTCCAGATTCCGTTGTAGAAAGTCTACAACTCCCCCTGGACGGGACGCCTGCCAAGGCTGGCACCCATTTACAGCAGGATGGATTGAGACAATGCAGATTAAGTGTCTTGTCCAAGGACACAGACAGGTAGAGTGACCGGGAATTAAACCCAGGTCTACATATTGGTAGCTCATCTCCTTATCCCACGGAGCTGCCTTCTCTGCACAAATGACATAAGCACAATGAAACTGAACCGCTCAAACAGGTACGCTGAAATGATTTGAATTTCAGTAAAGCCTGTATCCATAGACACTAACTTGCCAATTTTATAGGTACACCCCGATAAAACTAACTAGTGTAATCGAACAGTCCTGCAATAAATCCTCCCTTCATAATGTTCAGTTATTTGAATCTGTTTAAGAAAGGTGTTGACTTATTTTAAGATCATTTTGGAGGCTGTAGTTTGTGGTGCTGTTGAACAATACTGGTTATACTGACAGGTGTACCTATTATTTAGCAGGCTTCAGGGGGTTTGCCTTTATCCCCCCTCCCCCCCCACACACACAAGTGAGATGTCTGATCCGTGTGGCTGTCTGTCATGTGTGCTATTACATAATTTTCCTGCAGGTGCCACATGTAGACAAGCAACAAGGGAATTAAAAACCACTCACAAGCCATCCTGCTACTGCTAACATTTGACACATCCAGCACCCCAGCAGCTGTCATATTAGCTAGCCATGCCCCATAATTCAGTTTTATAAAACAAGGTAATAGTATCCCTGGGCATGAAAATGGTATGGGTTACGGTAATGTGACATTTGATGCCAATGACCTTGACCTTCATCCAAATGATTGACCTCTGGCTGATCTTGCCAGGGAAATTCTGGACTCCACCTATGTGTGTGCCACATTTGCTCTAAATTGGGTTGAAAATCAATCTTGACTTTGACCTTTGCCAAAATGAATTCTTTAAGAGCAATTTTGGGGCTAAACTTCACTGACATACTAAGTTTCGTAGAAATCAGCAAATGAACCTAGAATAGGTAGACCAACAAGCAGACAGGCAGGCAAGACCTTGGCCCCAATAATTGACCTTTGGCAAATTCTACCTTGCTGGCCAATTCTGGAACCCACCTCCATATGTCTGCCAAATTTGGTGTAAATAATAGTGCAAAACTTAAATTTTGACCTTTGACCGCAATGATCTTGACCCCAATAATTGATCTTTGGCAAATTTTGCCTAACTTGGGCAATTACAGAACCCACCTCCATATGTGTGCCAAGTTGGGCGCAAATCTGAGTGAAAAACTTCAATTTTGTCCTTTAGCCCCATTGACCTTGACTCCAATAATTGACCTTTGATAAATTTGATCTCGTATGACAATTCTAGAACCCACCTACATATGTGTGGCTAGTTTGCTGGACATTGGAGTGAAAATCCTAATTTTGACCTTTGACACCAATGACCTTGACCTTTTCCAAAGCAACCCCTTTCAAGGAAATTCTGGGGTCAACCTTCATCCACTTGCCAACTTTACTGGAAAACAGCCAGGAGGAGTAGGGGAACAAACGTTTCTCAAATTATACCATGATTCTGCCCTCCATGTAATGTGGAGTTGCGTCAGGAAGGGCATTCGGCGTAAAAACTTGTGCCAAATCTACATGCAGATCCATGTGGGATCTGCTGTGGCGACCCTGAGTTGAAATTGGGAGAAGCCGAAAGTAGATTGTTATTTTCTGCCCTACAGAATATAAATTGTTCTAAAAACAGATTAACATATTTTGAAGTCATTGTAAGACAATACTGAGATATAACAAACACTTTACCTTCACGCATTTGTGGGTTTGTTGTCTGGGCTAGACTCTCCAGTCCCTACAATGACTTTCCATGCTGCATAGTTCCTCACAATTCAAGACCACGTGAATAAAAATCATCATCAGTCCCTAATGTGAGCACAGCATTTGTGACCATAAACATATAGGTATATCACAGCCTTAAGCTTTTGGTAACATAAGAAAATACGTATGATATATTGTCCAAACATTATTTCAGTACATCAGTGTTGAATGATATAAATTGGTTTCTGGCTTATGTTCTTACCTACAAACTCATTTGCTCATGACATTTTAACCCCAATTCAGAAAAAGTTGGGACGGTATTGAAAATGCAAATAACAAATCCTGCAGTGATTCTTACATTTACTTTGACTTCTACTTCATTACAGACAATATGAACCCAAGATATTTCATGTTTTATGTGGTCAACTTCATTTAATTTGTTAATATACATCCATTCCTTCATTTCAGGGTTGCAACACGTTCCAAAAAAAGTTGAGACGAGGTGCAATTGAGGGCTAGTAATAAGGTAAAACAAATTAAATAATGATGTCATTTCAAACAGGTGATGTCAACAGGTGATTGTAATCATGAGTTGGTACAAAAGCAGTATCCACAAAAGGCTGAGTCTTTGAGGAGTAGAGATGGGCAGAGGATCTCCAGTTTTTCAACAAATGCATGAGAAAATTATTGAAATGTTGAAAAACAATGTTTCTCAAAGAAAGATTGAAAGGGATTTGCATATTTCTCCCTCTACAGTGTATAATATCATTAAACAATTCAAGTAATCTGGAGGAATTTCTGTGCATTAAGGGCAAGAGCGCAAGCCTAAGTTGAACACCCGTGATCTCCGGTCCCTCAGACGGCACTACATCAAAAAACCATCATTCATCAATAGCTGATATAACCACATTGGCAAGGGATTACTTTGGGAAACCTTTGTCAAGGACTACAATACGGAGTTACATTCACAAATGCCACCTAAAACTACTGTGCAAAAAAGAAGCCGTAAGTTTACCTTGTCCAGAAGCGGTGTCAACTTCTCTGGGCTCAGAGGCATCTGGGTTGGACCATTACACAGTGGAAACATGAACTGTAGTCAGACGAACCAGTATTCCAGATCTTTCTTGGAATAAATGGATGCCATGTGCTCCAGACCAAAGGACTATCCACACTGTTATTAGCAACAAGTCCAAAAGCCAGGGTCTGTCATGGTATGGGGTTGTGTCAGTGCCCCAGGCAAGGGTAATTTACACTTCTGTGATGGCAGCATTAATGCAGAAAAGCACATTGAGATTTTAGAGCAACATATGCTGCCTGCAAGACGACATCTTTTTCAGGGATGCCCATGCATTTTTCAACAAGACAATGCAAAACCAAATTCTGCACACATTACAAAAGCATGGCTGCAGAAGAAGAGGATATGGGCACTGGAGTGACATGCCTGCAGTCCTGACTGGTCTAGAGAATGTGAGGAGAATTTTGAAACAAAAAATACAACAATGATGACCCCTGTACTGTTGCACACCTTAGTACATGTTTGCAGGAAGAATGGGACAAAATAACACCTGAAATGCTTCATCACTTGGTATCCTCAATGCCAAAACATATTTTAAGTGTTGTGAGAAGGAATGGCAACAGTACAAAGTGCTAAATACGTTAGCGTCCCAACTTTATTTGGAATGTGTTGCAGGCCTGAAATGCAGGAATTGATGTATATTAACAAATGAAATAAAGTTGACCAGACAAAACATCAAATATCTTGTCTGTCTGCAATGAAATAAAAGTAATTTTCCATATCGTCCCAACTTTTTCTAATTTGGGGTTGTAGTACTTCATTCTAATCTAATCACAGGTGTGTGTTTTATTGTGTGTTTTATGATGGCTCTGAGCAGTATGTAGCCAATAGAAGACACCGTGCATTTGATACCCAGAGCCCTAAAATGGGAATATTCTACAGTAAAGAGGAGCAGAGGAGCTGCGACAACTGTCCTGCAGGCAGCTGCTGGTCTCAGCTATTTAGGAAGGACTCGTGACAGAGAAGCTGGCATCAGCTGCTGCTCATATTGTGTGGATACAGTACAAACACACCTGTTGACTCATATCTGCTTTCATATAGTGCTGCTGGCTCTCAGACAGGTGGCCTCCAAACGCTCCACATGGCCTCTCAGTCTGATGTTCCACTCACCCCCAACTGAGCTTGTTTGGCTTCTTTCACATTTTTAATAAGGAAATAAAAAACGGCAAAGGTGGTACGCAATGAGCATTAAAACCTCAGTGTGATTTGGTTACAAATTACAAGCAGCTAAGCCTCCATCAAACTTCACCCTGTTGGCCGACACTATTACAAGTTTAGGTTCTGCAATTTGAAAAAAAAACCCCACACCTTTATTGTGCTTTTCCCCTCCTGTTTTTAGCTGAAGCACACTTCATCCTTCTCTTTGTCTTTCTCAACCAGAGCAGCCCAATGTGGGGTCCATGGTCCTGGTTTGGTCCACTCTCCCTTTGTTTTGAGCTGCCATGGCAATTGCCAAATTCTCAACAAATGAATAAATTACTGTTAAGAAGATTAAACTACAGTGTATTTATTGTTTTAAAATTTTATTTCAGATGTAGAATGTTAATTTTCAACAAAATACAACCCCAAATCAGAAAAAGTTGGGACAGTATGGAAAATGAAGACCCCCCAGTGATTCTTACTGTAACCGAGCGACATATTTCTGTGGTTCCTGGTAGGATTCAAACACCAGACCTCTCGCTCACAAGGTCAATGCTCTACCAGGTCAGCCAAAGGGGAATCCGTGCTTGCCAAGCTAGTAGAAATATATTTCAATCTGGATTTCACATTGCTGCATTACTTCGATTTCATTGCAGTATGAACCCAAGATATTTCATGTTTTGTGTGGCCAACTTCATTTGTTAATATACATCCATTCCTGCATTTCAGGCCTACAGCACATTTAAAAAAATAAAAAAAAGTTGGGACAGGGGCAATTTAGGTCTAGTAATGAGGTTTAAAAACAATTATTTAAATAATAATGTTATATCAAACAGGTGATGTCAACAGGTGAAACTGTGAGTCTAATTATGATTTGGTATAAAAGCAGTATCCACAAAAGGCTGAGTCTTTGAGGAGCAAAGATGGGCAGAGGATCTCCAGTTTGTCAAGAAATGCATGAGAAAATTATTGAAATGTTTAAAAACAATGTTCCTCAAAGAAAGATTGGAAAGGATTTGCATATTTCTTCCTCTACAGTGCATAGTATCATTAAATTATTCAAGGAATCTGGAGGAATTTCAATGCGTAAAGGGCAAGAGTGCAAGTCTAAGCTCAACAACCATGATCTCCAATCCCTCAGACGGCACTGCATCAAGAACCGTCATTCATCAATAGCTGATATAACCACATGGGCAAGGGATTACTTTGGGAAACCTTTGTCAAGCACTAGAATACAGAGTTACATTCACAAATGCAACTTAAAACTTTACTGTGCAAAAAAAAGAAGCCTTATGTTAACCTCTTCTCTGGGCTTGGAGGCATCTGGGTTGGACCATCACACAGTGGAAATGTGTATTGTGGTCAGACAAATC
>OMMV01190312.1:0-15755 GCA_900302635.1 Chatrabus melanurus
ATGTATGTATGGCACACATTTCCAAAGTTGATCCATGTAACCCTATATATCTATTCTATTATTAGTATATATAGTGAATATCAAGAAGCATTAAAAAGGGTACTCCATTAGACACAGCCCCAGTTAACTGGAGCTTATAGGTATCTTTAAATTAACAACTATACAGTTGCAGAAGGGGTCACGTTCACAACATAATCTTTTCAGAGTGTGGATTGTGTGAATCAGAGATTCACTTATAGCCTATAAATTACAGGGACAAATGTATTAGAGCAGAAAAAGATAGAAGACTGTAATTGTAGATACTTGAGTGGTGCAGGGAAAAAAATACAAAAAATATTGATGACATTCAGTCACTTAATTTCCAAAATGTGTAGGTACAACATTCTAGTAGCCCCAGTTGCGATGGGACAGACATCTCATAACATCAATGTTACCGACCAAGCTTGCCACAACGTTAGCATCCAGTTAGCTGAAGGCGAATCAGAGCAGTGGGACAGCCCATCAACCGGCCAAGCTAACTTTAGCACAAGCCCTCGCATTAGCATCCACTTAGCTGACAGTCAACTGGAGATGCCAAAATCCTGTCGAACACATATCCCCCAGATTTGGACAGCAGTGTTGAGGATTAGATCATTCAGCATTCATCGGATCTGAGAAGGACAAAAGTCCACAAATGCTTATTAAGACACTACTGGAAAATTGGCTGCTGTCAACATATTTTTTGACCCTTCCAGTTTGTATTTGTGATGGGGAACTGTAATTTTCCTTTCTCTCATGGATCAAAAATGAAGTCAGAACTAAAATAACATAGAGACAATTGAGTGGTTTCTCTCCACCTTAGCTACAGACAGCGAGATCATTAAAAAAAAAGTCTGGACTAAGTTGACATCTCGAAGACTTAGCCACATCTGAATGCCCTGTAAGATATGTTGGCCATATCAAATGATCCTCCTGCCAGGATTTTGGACATCTCCAGTGACAGGGTTCTGGTAGCTGAATCACAGGATGTCAATGAGATTGCAAAGGAGGTGAAACAGCCAAGGATGGGTAAAACTGCCGGGATCTGTGAGATCGTGCTGAACTTTTTCAGGCAAGTGGAGATGCTGTTCTGCTGCCATAGGTATATAGATACATACGTACTTGGGAGACAGATCTCATCCCAACAAAATGGAAGAAAGGAGTGTCCCTCTCTTTAGAGGAAAGGGTGATCACAGTCCAGGTTACTTTCCACTCAGTGACAGTAGCAGTCTGGATTCTGTCAACCATCGACCACATCCTAGCTCTGTGAGTACCCATTGAATGCAAGAACAAATATCAGCAATGCTTCTGTGCAGCATATGTTGATTTTCCAGAAGCATTTTCCAGGCCCGGATTCCTCAGTGTGAAGCAGATGAGCGTCTATGACTCCCTCTGGCTAGGACATCAGTCCAATGCAGGTTACTTTCACATCTAAGGCCGGTATCCACTTACAGCTGGGTGAACAGGGTCAATGCAGATGAAGTGTCTTCTCCAAGGACACAGACAGGTTGTGTGACCAAGAATCAGACCAAGATCTACAAATTGGTTGGCCAACTGAGCAACCTGCTCTCTGGGTCATCCTTAAAAATTTGTGGGATCCCCAATAGATTACTGTACATCTAGCAATCCTCAATACATGTACTGTGAGTGCTGTGCACAGTGGAGGTAAGTATCTAATTTCTTCCCAGTGAATTCTGGTGTACTAGGGTTGTATTCTGGATCCTTCTCTGTTCAGTGCTTGCAACCTCTGGGTGATGGGTAGGGCTGTGGAGTGCAATGACCATTGCCTTTGTCGGTGAAGCCTTGGTCACAACTGGACGCACGAATTGTGGGATCGTACATCCCCTGCGAATTGTGGGTGCCGTGGAGGCCATGGAGGTCGTAGAGGTAGAGGACGGCGTCGGGAGAAAGGCGTAAGTCTGCCTTGGGAGTCGCAGGGGCTGTGGTAGAATCTACATTCTGAAGGGCACTTATTTTGAAGGGCACTCGGGCAACAAGTGCCCTTCAAAATAAGAGCACAACACGACAGGGGCCACGTAAGATGTCCTTTCAAGCACGGATGCTAATTGCAATGTGAGATTGCCGTGGAGATTGTTTTCACTTCTTGAGTTTGTCCTGCTACTATTTAGCAATGGAAACAAAGCAGAAAAACTGTGCTGTGGTGCCACTGACAGTTCTGGGGTGGTAAACATCTCTGTGGACCAATGTGGCACTAATGCTGCTATAATGTGACCACACCTGACCACATTATTCATAGCCTACAAGATCAATTTACACATGAAATTATAACATAATAGTTAAAATAAGGTACAGATAGTTTTTTAAATTTTAGTTGCTCCCTAGCTTACTGAATTGTAGAGAATTTCTAAATTATTTTAATAGTACTGGTTTCACAATCATTTGATTTAAACTATGTAGACAGTTAAAATAAGAAACAAAAAGTTTATATATATATATTCATTCATTTTCTTCCACTTATCTGGGTCCGGGTCACGGTGGCAGCAGACCAAGAAGCTCTGCCCACACTTCCCTATCCTCGGCCAAGAACTGTAACTCTTCCTAGGGGATCCCGAGGCATTCCCAAGCCAGCTGGAAATATAATCCCTCCAGCGTGTCCTGGGTCTTCCCCGGGGCCTCCTCCCAGTTGGATGCGCCTGGAAGACCTCCCTAGGGAGACATCCAGGGGGTATCCTCATCAGATGCCCGAACCACCTCAACTGGCTTCTTTCGATATGAAAGCAGTGGCTTTCCCTCCAGGCTACTCCGAGAGCCACTGCTCTAAAATAAAATACTTCTCCCCTCCAACCAACAAGTTACGTTGCTGCTACTAGTAGAGCTGGACACAGTCTCACAGCATCTAAGTTCTGGGAACATTAATGTAAGGTAGGAGTAAGTTGGTTTCTCCGTCGGGTGTCTAACCCAGACACCCGACGGAGAAACCTCATTTCCTCCGCTTGTATCCGCGACCAAGTTCTTTCGGTTATTACCCAAAGCTCATGACCATAGGTGAGGATAGGAGTGTAAATTGACTGGTAAATTGAGAGCCTCGCCTTCTGACTCAGCTTTCTTCATCACAACGGTCTGGTACAGCGTCTGCTGGACGTCTGACGCAGCCCCAATTCATCTGGCGATCTCACGCTCCATCTTACCCCCACTTGTGAACAAGACCCTGAGATACTTGAATGAGGTTCCTCTGGCGGGTGTCTGGGCTTACACTCAGGGACAGGGTGAGAAGCTTGACTATCCGGGACAGATTCAGAGTAGAGCCGCTGCTCCTTGGTATCGAAAGGAGCCAGTTGAGGTGGTTCGGGCATCTGGTGAGTATGGCCCCTGGTTGTCTCCCTAGGTCTTCCAGGCATGTCCAACTGGGAGGAGGTCCCGGAGAAGATCCAGGACACGCTGGAGGGAATTTATTTCCCAGCTGGCTTGGGAACGCCCCGGGATCCACCAGGAAGAGTTACAGGTTTTGGCAGAGGATAGTGAAGTGTAGGCTGAGCTGCTTGGTCTGCTACCACCACAACCTGGACCCGTATAAGCGGCAGAAAATGAATGAATGCACACATGTCACAGGGCCATCTTGCAAGGTGTCAAACTCCACACCAGGAGGATAAAGGACCTTGTTCAAGGACACCTTAATGATTTTCACTGTCTGATCGACAAATTGAATTGAGGATCCTGTGATCTCAAGTCCACCTCTCTTTAAGACCCCCACCTCCACAACCCCTCACTAATCAGTTGCACTAAGAACTGATGAAGGAAAAATATGCTCAAAGGTGCAAGTGAAAGCCCATGTGACAGGGACAAAGTACAGAATCATTCGACAAAATGGTTGAAGGTACAGACTTCAACCCTTTGAACCATCTGTTGATAGACATATGAACTATTGTGCTACATCTGGAATTGTGATTTCCTTTATTTTTCAGATACAGTACTCTCGTCTCTTCGATCAGGAAGTATTGATGAAGGTTTCAAATAGTAACTTGGCATCTTCCTTAAAAGGGTCATATTGTGAAAAATTGTTTCTTTCTCCACCTATTATTGTTAAATATGGCTGGTAATTTTAGTTAAATACCTTTGACATCATGGAATCCTCTGACTGTCAGGTCTGGGAGCATGCGCTTGTGCCGTGTGTAGCCACATCCACCACACTACAGAACCGCCTTAGGTCCTGGATGGCAACCACCGAGGCAGACAACCGGTTTGACTGTGCATGCAGAAATTCTCCTGCTGTGAATAAAATTTCAGCTTGAAATGGCTTGCTGTATTTTATAATTGTTTGGTATATGCCAAGGGAGTCCATTCTGGACTGCTGTTTGTTCTGTGAGACTCACCCACTGAGACTGCACCCTGTACGTCACACGTCACATCCACTTTGGGAGAGATGTGTGTGTGTTTCTGTGTATTTGTGGGTATTTGTCAGGATGCATCACCTCAGTGTCACTGGAGTATTTTTGGCCTCAGACTTTATTATTTTAAAACACTTGGTGACTATACTATATAGTCATACTATATAGCTTTCTGAAAAAGCTATATAGTATGACCTCTTCAAGGCTGAAATCATTCATGTGGCACTGTCACTGTGGGGTGTAAATATCTCTGTGCAATGCTCAAAAAAGAAGGAAATGAAGTGTGAGTGGAAATGAGCAGTGCAGAACGCATCTGGGACTTTTCACTCTTTTTTTCTGAAATGTTCTGTTTTCTCTGTTACCAGTTCTGAACCTCAATTATTTGCTTTTCTTTACTGTCAATGTTTTTGTTTTGTTGTTTCCCCCCAAATCCTGCATTATCTAAACTCTTAAGTAGCTCATGGTTTCTCTCTCAGACCCATGGCAACAATCACAGACATATCAATAAGACATTGATATGAATGTGCATTTTTTTAATCAAAATATGCAAAAACACTAATGCTCAACTCAGAACTCTAATAGATATGTGCTCTCATGGAGCCGGGTGTGGTCCTCACCTGAGTGTTTGCTATTTGTACAGTAACACATTTCTAATAGTTGCTCTTCAAGATCGTTCAAGTCCATGTTCTCTCCTTCTCTGATTTTCTTTCTTTTTATTTTTATTTTTTGGTGAGAATTGCATTTCACATGCGCATCCCAGCAAGGCTTGGCCTATCTTTCTCCTCTTCCTCCTTAGCTTATGTAACACTGCACTGCGCTTTCGCCTGACTAGCTGATGAAGGGGTGAGATGAGGGGAAGAATAAAGTGGATGTGGCAAAGCGAAGTTTGGATGATTTAAGATGCTGTGAAAACCTTTGGCAGAATCAGAGAGTAAAAGGGCACCCACAGAGAGATGCTGAATCATTTGCAGCTAATATAATTGAAAATTCTGGTGATCAAACACATGACAAGATCTAAAAGAAAACAAATACTGCACATGCAAAATTATAGATTATTACAATGTGGCTCTTACTATTACATTTCAAACAGATCCACAGTGTTTAATGCAGGACAAGCTGGTTAATACCCTATCATGGTAATGTTACCATAGACATTTATAGGAATGATTATAAATTATGTTAATAACTCAGAGGAATGGGTGTTGGCTGACTGAATCTTCACACAAGATTAGCTGAAAGGTCAAATTAAATGAGCTATAGAGAGAAGGTGCAGAGAAAAGAGAAGGTGGGAAAGAGAGAGAGAGAGAGAGAGAGAGAGTTTTGCACTGCAACAGCAATCGACAAATCAGATGGAAGCAACCAGATCAGTACTGAAGGAGATGAGGCTGCTACCGCCCTTACAGAAAAGAGTGGCTGAGAACAGACACAATGCAAATGAAGTAAGAAGACAGTTTCTTTTCATCATTTTGTTGTATTCTAAAGCAAGACTGACCCTTGTAAGAGAGCTAGTTTGTCCTGATCTGCCCTTTTCTATCTGTCTGCTCACAGCATGACTCATCCATCTCTGGGGTGTTGTTTTGTTTATGAAAGTTAAGCTTGCAACAGTGCACTGGCTTCTCATAAACTTCCCACGTTGCTTTAGACAGGTCATTTCTTCAAGGCAAAACACTGGACACTCATGTGCAAAGTATCACCAGTAATCAAGTATTCTTCATTTTTTTGTTCTTGTTTTGATTTTGCTTTTTATTTGCCTTTTTTTAATATAGAGTAGAGTGTCACATTGCTGGTGGGGGAGTTAGATTCTGTCTTATGACCTGCAGGGACAAAATTAATGCATTTGTAGGTGTCTTTGAGGAGGAAACAATGACTGGTTCTAGCCTTGCTGCCCTTTTCTAATCTTCACAGCTTCTTCTTCAAATTCTGTCGAATATCGTGAAGTTTCCCTGCTGTGTTGTTGCAATTGGTAAAAGCAAGTGTAAAAGCTTGTCTGCAAATATTAGTCAACCTGTCTAATCTTCAATTATTCTCATGCCTTATAGTCATTGTGTGCATATTATTGACTTACAAATGAAAATTAATACCAAGGTGATGCTGTACCTCATGAAATCTCATCATCTGGTTGGATTTTTGCATGTCAGCAGAAGCAATTGCACTGCAGCAGTGTGTTTGAAAGGAACTGATTAATATTTCATGTTAGGAAGGAGGTGATAGGCATACCATGAATTTATTCCATGAGTTATTTGCTGTGAGCAGATATCCGTGAGAGCTGAGTGTTTGAAGGAGGGGCAAAAGAAAAGGTGATTGAAATGAAGGACAATAACCTCTCTAAGCTGACAATTTAAAACAATTGGTTATTTTTTGTCATATATAACTTATATGTAACAAACATAAGTTATTCACTGAAAAAAACACAATTGTTAGACCAACCTAATAAAGTCCTTCAACTGGAAACACTCAAATTAATTAAGTTAATCTAAATTAACTTAACAAATAACATTTACACCAAATTGTTGGCTTAATTTGGACAGCCTTAATTTATTTCAATTTTGAAGTAATAAACTATTAATCCAAAATGCTCCTGTGATGGAAGTTGTATGAATCAATCTGAAGACTGCATGTTAAATCTTTGTCAGCTATCCCTTTTCTGTAGTAACACTGAAAAAAAATGAATAAATCAGAAATGTGTGCTTATCTTACTTGTTACATTATATTAATATTTCAGCCAGAATTACATTTGACTTCTCTATATCAGACTGTTTTTACCATGGCAAGAACCACTTTCAGAGCTGGAACATGTAGCAAAATTACGTAGAAAACTGTACATTTTCATGATAGGGTGGAAAAAAATGGTGCTCTCTGCTCTGGGTATTACATGAAGCCAGACTTCGTCTTTCAGATACAGTTCCTTTTGGTAAGGTGGTGCCCTGATCAGTTAATCTTCTCCATTGGAAAGAACTCAGAAAGAGTCAGATAAATCAAACAAATGTGTGAGACAACTAGGTCTTTGCTATGAGGAAAATAACCAAAGTGACAGAGCCTTTGGTAGGTTGTCCATGTTTAGTTTTATTACATACAACATATAAAACGGTGAAGTATGGAAACTCATAGAGCCACATCCACCAATTTCCACCATCTCTTCCAGTAAGAGATGCTCGGATGACAAGACACTTCATCTTCATTGTTCCAATCCAACCAGCTGTAAATGGGAACCAGCCTTGGCTGGTGAAGTAACCTGCCATAGAGTGGAGTCTGATCCAGGGGGAGTAGTAGACTCTCATCTGCTTTGCGCTACAGTATCCGGGGATAAGCCTGCTGGGCCTGTATGGACCTATTTCTGCCAATAAGCAGTTATTTGTGAAGGTGCTACCACCCTACTAAAATTTTAACTGTGTGGTTGAAATCTGTATTTGTATCAGCTGCAACAGACTGCAACACTATGAAGGGTCAGTGGTATCCAGCGAAAGTGATTTCCCAACTCTCTTTTAAGCCTTTATGACCTAAGAGTGTTAAATGGCATACCCAAAAGGAAAGGCTTAATCTTGAACATATGATATAGGAGTTATTTACTTCGGACCAACTGACAGAAAACTCTTTGAAATATTCAGGAAAATGTCCTAGATTCTACTTCAGGTATTCTTGGGTTTTTTTTAAAAGTATTTTGGGCAAGCAGAGGATTTTATTTCAAGTTCTGTATTTTTCAGTGTGCTTAAATCAGGAATACAACAAGCCAGTTTCTTGGGTTAAAACGATTCTCCTCTTCCAGCTACATCTCACAGAACAGGTGAATTGATCATAATAAGAAGTGAATACAAAGTAAAAACAACCATTGGATGAAAAAACAGTCAACACTCATGGCAAACCAAAACCAACCTTGCTGCAGGTTTGCATCCTCTGTGCAAGTACTTTTTTTTTTTGCATTTGCATTTGCTGTCAAAATATCAAACAAGCTCAAAAGTTGCATTCATACAGTGTCTAAAAATACAGAAAGGATAAACTACCAAAACAGCTGAACTCGATAAAACATTGGCAGTGATTCAATGCATATTGTAAACAATGGTAAAATCATAAAACAAGATCCAAGCTAACTTGCTCACTCTATGGGTCATCTGAGAAAGGCTATTCAGAATCATTATCATCAGACTGAATGAGGTTGTCCATTGGTCCATGATCCAAAATAAACTGCAAAGCCTCATCAGCTGTATAAAATTCATTTTGGGGAACCATTTGGTGTTTAAATAACAAATAAACATCCAGAACAATAAGTACAGTTATTCTATGTACATTTTAGATGCACCTATTGCCATGGATAAGCAAAAGCTGATCAGGCCACCAACCCATTAATCAAAACCTCTTCTAGTCTGTCAATTTACAGAGTAGGACATTCAAATTTAAAGTACCCCCAGAAGTTGTCATCACAAATTGACAAAGATTTGGTTTAACCTGGCAGCAATCTTGCATCTGCTTTTTTAAAATAAGTTGCTGCCGATTTGATTTCTACAAACATACAGCAGTAATTCTGGAACATATTTTCCCCACACAAAACTAAGTGAATGAGTTCCTCACCTCAATTTTCACTTACAATACCCCCCATTCTAACTTAAATTGATAAAATAAAGGATGGAAATTCAGCAGGTGTAAACAGTTTTCACCCAGGCTGCATTTTAAATGGTGCTTACAAGATGCCAGTTTTATATATAACACTCACACAATGTTGTTTTTCTGAAAATACTTCTACTGGTGATGAAAACATGACCATTGTACTGCAGCTTTTTTACTTCAACATATGGTGGACAGCGATTTTTTTATTTTTTTTTTGTTTTACAAAGTTTGATGCTATGGTTGAGAAGGTTGTGTAACATGTATTACTATTACTAACACAATATATAACAAAGGATTTTAATATTAACAAATAATAAATGCTGAAAAATATTTTTAAAAAATCATAATTTCCCTCTTTTCTTTTCAGATGGTGAAGGAGGAGAGGTGTCCCCTCCGATGGGTGCTGGCGTAGACAGTAACAGCTGGCACTTTCGCTATGGCCCCGGGGGTCCGGGGGCTCCCCCACAGCACCTGAAGCCTGGTGAGGTCCCCCCTGAAGCCTTCATCATCCCTGGTTCCCCGGCCATAATATCCATCAGACAGAACCAGGGAGGCGACGACGACAAGAGCGATTTTATCACATTTGGAAAGAAAGAAGAGGCAAAGAAGAAGAAAAAGAAGAAGAAGGAGAAAAAAGACAAAAAGGATAAGGGGAAGGATGATGGAGATGAGTAAAGCAGCAGGAAAAGCGAAACAAAGCAAAACAGGAAAGGGTGTTGTTAAAACAGAGGTACCAACCAATGTCCACTGGTCAAGAAAAATGAAAGCTATCAAGGAATTTTCAGCTCCACTGTATTACATATTTAAACGAACAACATGTTAATGCTCTCTCTGTTGTGAACCTGGCCTTATCAATAATTGATTTACCTTCAGTTACTTACTGGAGTATATTGTTAATATTGCCTTGATAAATAATATGATATGATATAATTTTTCCCACATCCCTGTGTGCCTACGACCTAACTTAAATCATGATATCTTTTCAATTAGGACCATTGTTTGGCCCTTGTTGTAAATTGTTTTATCATTTTACCCAATGGGCACACTGGCACCTCTGTCTTACCCCCCTACCCAACTATAATGTGTAAAACACTATCTCTGAGAGAAAAGAAATGCTTCATACAAAAACAACAAAACGCTCTGTGCCAGCCAGCCCAGGAAAGAAGTAAAACACATCTAAGTGAAATGTATGAAATCTGAAGCTGGACACTCATTACTTGTAAATAGCCCAGGAGAGAGTCACTGAAACTAAGGCTAACATGACAGCGATGCAGTTTCTCTGGTGATAACCAACAGTGTTTCCTGAGATCTCAGTAAAACCACATACACAAGATGCATGCTTACACTATAAAACATGCAATCACAGATCCACACTTATGACAATGTGGACTCAGAAAGCACTTCATACCTAGAGAGAGAGAGAGAGAGAGAGAGATTTTAAAAAGGAAAGAAGATCAACTAACATCAAAGAAATGTGTGCAAAATGAGACACTGCAAGCTTTTTTGCCCTGCACTATTGCCTATGCGATGCACATGTGTATTTCAACTCTCTTAAGTATTTGCTCACTGCATTTAAGGACACAGAGCGCTACATCTCCAGCTAGCACCCCGACTGTGGAATGCAGAGAGCACTGAAATGATGGAGAAATGGGAAGATATCTCACGTTCTCCTGAGGATCAAAGAGGGGAATGTGAAGCTGAGCTAGCTTGTGACTACGCTTAAAAGTCACTGGACTCTGATGAAGCGTTACAGAAAACCAGGA
Source organism: Chatrabus melanurus (assembly GCA_900302635.1). NCBI lineage: Eukaryota > Metazoa > Chordata > Actinopteri > Batrachoidiformes > Batrachoididae > Chatrabus > Chatrabus melanurus. The sequence continues at coordinate 10,727 of OMMV01190312.1, forward strand.
GAGTTTCAAGACTTTGATACTATCCTCTCTTCACCCCTGCTGTAGAAAATGCCAAATGCTTTCTGCTTTGAATGTTTGGTAGCAACCACTCCTTACGTGACACCTTCAGTTAACAACTGCTCACCTGCTTGTACTAGCCCAAGCTGCCACAATCCATCCTCTCCTCCCCCATTGACCCTTTGCCCCCACGATCATTGTCTCATCACGCAATGATGACATTTGTGGACTTGTTCTGATTTTATTTGTTCTCTGAAAAATTTCACTACATACTCTACCAAGACATTTTTCTCTTTTATTTTCAGTGTCATAGCTTTAAATGCATTTTGCTTGTCAAACCTGCTTGCGTTTGACCTCATACAGTGCCCCTGTTCCTACTCGGACTCACAGCTCATGACCAATCCTGGGGATGGCCTGATCTGAACATTGTGGTGGTGGTGAGAATTGCATGAATTAATGTGGGTAAGGCCTGGGGAAGCCCACTTGTGGGTCCATGTCCTGAACTTTTGTCAAAAATCTCTCGAAGTGCACAGTGGTTCAGTGCGTTTAACTTGTGAATATTACAGTACAGGGTTCATGTCCTCTTTGTAGCCACCAATGAGAGGGAAGCAGGTGGGATGGGATAGGTTACCTGGGTGCATGCCTAGGATAAAAAAGACAAGTAATTTGGCTTTACTACCCCTCCACAAGAGACGAAAGTCCTTCTCAGTAAAGACTGTTCCCAATAAGAGACACATATTTACTTTTATGTATGCTCTAAGTGTAGCTTAGTCTTTTCGTCAGTCTCTGCATTAGTAAATAAAACATGTGAATAACATAGAGACTGATATCCCACTGATGCTCTCCAAGAGGGTTTTGAGAATGGGACAGAGACATGCTTCAGGCCAGCTTTTGTTGGTTTCCCTTCCTTGCCTGTAACTTGTTGCCACGTGTCCAGAGTTCTGCGGCTCCGTATGACGTCACTCCATTAAGTGGCTGCTGCATGTACTGCTCTAAGAAAACACATATATAGAGAAATATATATATAAATAGATAGATGGCTATGATTTTATTATTTTGTATTATCATTTTTCTTCATTGTTCGTACAGGAGATATTTGTATGTACTTCTGTCTCTGCCAAACATCTATGTACTTCTTGCTACACACTACACAGATGTTGTTTGGCACCAACTAAACCTCTAGATATTTGTAAATGCTATAGTGTGATACTCCTCAACACAAGTTTATTTGTTTTCTTTAACCAAATATGATTTATGCTTTTGAAAACAAACAAAAAAGAGAAAAAAAGGAAAAAAAATCACTCTGGCTTTGACATGATCTAAATAATGCTGTAATATTGTAACTGAAATATGTATGATCCTTTGGTGAGATTTCACTTCCCTTTCACTCTTAAAAAAAGAAAGAAAAAATATAAAAATATTCCAGTGTTTAAAAAGTATATGTAGTGTATGATTGTGTTTAGTGAGCATTCATGCTGTCATTCTGTCCCAATGTATGGTGGTGGAATATGGTGGCAAAGTGCGGTCCAAAATGGATCAGCTCAACTCTGTTGTAAAACCCTTTTTTGTACATCCACTCATCAGCTGTGACAGTGAAGTAGTGAATTTCATTTATTTTGCTTATTTTCTGACTTTTTTTTTTATTATACTTATAGCAATGCAGTGGTAATGTGTTTTGTTTATAAATCACCAATAAAGTTTTCTTTCTTTAAAATAACTTGAAATTACTCTTTGGGTGGAATTTATGCACATTTGGATATTTAGATTCTTTCTTTCTTTCTTTTTTTTAAACATACTCCTCTGCATTTATACTGTACAAAATAGAAGCTGTGGGAATCCACAGGCTGTTCCTATGGACCAACTCCAGGTCTAGAGATGGTCAATACTTTTCAAATGTAGATTTTACCCAGTGTGCATGTTTTTGATGGTGAAAGGACACTGCAGAGCCTGAAGATGCCAACTACACAGAGAAAGTAACTGGTGGTGGAATTAATCCCTGAGGTAAGAGTGCTAAACGATGATTTTGGTGACAAATTATTTCCAACATATACTAGTTCTATAGGTTCTAAAGGAACACTTTTTTCAGACAATGAATCGTTATCATGCCAAAAACAACAACATTCACCCACTGCTTGATGCATTGCACAGGAGATGTTCTTCCTGCTTGGCACCTCTGCCTAGCACAACTTTGCATTACTCACTGGGTCACCTGTAGGGTTGTCAGCTGGAGCCATCCTTGACTGATTTTTCACCCTCTACCCAGTACATCTCCCAATTGAGGGGACAGTGGCTGGATGGGGACGTTTCCCGGCCAACCCCTGCAGCTGCAGTTATTGGGGTGTTGGACCTCAGAACTTATCCATCCTCTATAGCCACACCCTGTAGCGAGCATTCTCTGCCTCCTCTGCCAGTTTTTTAATGGCTAACTGCAGCCCTGCTCCAGTCATACCACTAGCACGAAGAAGTCTGAGTGCTGATTTTCCCACAAAGCCTCTGCATCCTACTTCCACTGGGTGAATGGTTGCTGAACTCTCAGTAACCACTGAGACTGCACACCAGATCTAGTCTGAGATCACAAGTTACTATTTACTCCAATTCAACATTTTTCCCCCTAAAAATAGGCAAAAATGCCTGCTTTGACCTATGACCCTAATGAAATCATCCTTCCCTATATATTAATAACCACTGAGGCTGCATCTTAGATATTTTATTGTAATGCTAACAGGCTCCAAGCTTCTGTTTGATCCAATTAAACATTGTAATATTTTGACTTTACATTCCAGTCAGATAATCCCTCAATGCATTTCAGTAACCGTTTAGAAAAAGTGTTCCACTGAATTGTATCATGAACCATGGAAAAACTTGGCCTTTTTTTTGAGAAATTACTCCAGACTCAATTTGCTCATTGATTTCTGATTTCAAATACATATTACTTAATAATATTATAATATTATAGGAGCAGTGTTTCCATTGTCATCTCTTTATACCATTTCTGCTCATGAAATATGCTTATTTTACATTTGCCTTTTCTCCCACATACAGCAAAAGGAGGCAACAGTGAAATGGGTTCAAGAGTTCGTGAAAAAAAAATCCTGCCAGAATGGTGCATCTCGTTCTCTCTGGGAGATGGTTTCTATGGTTACTGCTATTGACGAAATAGTCGCTATGGAAACAGCCATATATATACTTAACAACTTAACAAACACTGAATGGTGAAAACAGTGCGGTGCTATACGACAAAGTTGTGTCTTTGTGTGTGTGTGTGTGTGGGTCCTTTCACAGACAGCACTTAGATGATTGTGATGATGGAATAACACACTGTAACTGTGACCCCATGCTGACTTCATACTATGTAAAACAGCAGGACCATAGAAAAACAACACTCTAAATGTTTAACAAAAACAGCTTACACCCACACATTGAAAACAATATTTTGCATGTTGGTACCCTCACAGCAGCTTGCATATTCCCATGAGGATTTACTAAATGTGCATTGGTCTTTCTAAATTCGAGGGTCATTTGAATTATACGTACAATTACCAACCAAGCAAAGTGTGCTGGGAGGCAGCCTGCAGTTTTTCCAGCAAAACAATATGAATATTATATTGTTTCAGACCAAAGAAAAGCAGAGCAGTGCATCACTTCCCACATTCTCTCTACAAATCTAAATTTGCAGGATGTACACAGAAATACATTTGTTTTTCATGCCTGCACTACAGCATAGTGGGAATTGCAAAGGGCCATTGATGCAACTGATTGTATTAATGACGAGAAGAATTCCAAACAAAATGAACTGAAATGGGCTAAAAAGTGAAAAGAATTTTTGATAACATAATATTAACTTTACATTAGGTTGATTCATGATGCAGTTACTATTTTAGATGCTAATCTTTCCAGCTTAAGTGACTCAGCAAAAATCATCTTGCTGATGAAAGCAAAAGTAGCTGAAGCAGAAGATGGGGCATTTAAAGTGTTGCAATAAGTTTTGCTTGTAGCAAGAACAGCATAACCACTTAAGAACTGCAAGAGAGTTAATGGACAAAGGGAAACAGTCTGTGGAAAATCTCCCTCTAACCCATGCAGCTGTAGATTTATCACCTAAAACAAATAAATTACATATTTTTAAAGGTGCAAAATGGCTACATTTTTTTACATGTTTGCACGTATGTATATTTATGTAGAAATATTCAACAATTCACTGCTTTTTTTCCAAACAAAATGTGCCAAAAATCTTTGCACAAAACATGAACACAATGAAAGGTTAGTTAATTAGTTAGTTAATTAGTTATATTAGATAATTATTTTATTGAGTTAACCTCTGCAATTGGATTAGAAATCAACTTTTTAAATTATTATTTTAAAAAATTGGTTTGAAGTTTCATAAATGATTTGTTTCTATAACAAAATGGGGAAGAAAACCTCTCACATTTGATGTTTGTTGGAATAGGAACATTTGGATATTTCATTTTTTTTAATTTACTGATGACAAAATATAACATCAAAGACTCAATTTTTATCGTCAGGCGGCATAGCTCAAAATTTCAGGACAATTGTTCAGTTTGTGATAAAAGCTTGAAATTCTGACCACAGGTAGTACATACCATAAGGTTTATTTTCAGATGTGGAGGCAAGTTGGATTTGACTTCTGCGGACCACGAGGGGTCAATGAAGGATTACACAGGGTTCGAAATTTAAAAATCCTCCAATCATATTGAAAAATATACCATATTATTTGCCTGATCATAAAGATTCTAAAAAGGTATAGTTTGGACTATCTATGACTGAATGTTATGGAGTTATGGGGTAAGAACAGGAAAAAAGGTGACAAAGGTCAATTTCAGTTTGTACAGGGGTCAATAATTTAAGTTGCTCCAATTTTGGTAAAATGTGATGCAAAATTATTGGTTGAGCTAATAGTATTAATAAATGGAATAGTTTTGACTGTGTTGAATGCATGGTCTCCAAAGTAATGGTCAAACAAGGTCACCATCCTTTAGATACGAAGACATATGACATATGTTACCCCGTAACG
>OMMV01190313.1:0-10696 GCA_900302635.1 Chatrabus melanurus
TTGTGTGGGATTGACCCGTAGGCGTTGGTGAGGTCAAGCCACAGAACTGCCAGGTCTCCTTTGCCTTCCCGTGCCTCCCGGATAAGCTGGGTAATGACCCCCGTGTGCTCAATGCATCCTGGCATCCTAGGGACTCCCCCCTTCTGCACAGAGGTGTCGATGTATGCATTCCCCAAGAGGAACTCTGTCATGCAACAAGCAACAATACTAAAGAATATCTTGCCCTCGAAGCTAATGAGCAAAATGATCCTGAACTGGTCGATGGTACTTGTGTTTTCCTTCTTTGGGATCCAGACACCTTCTGCAAATCCCCACTGCTCTGCCACCTTCCCCCTCCTGCAGATGACCTTGATGATCCTCCATAGTCACCTCAGGAGTCTGGGGCACCTCTTGTAGATGACATATGGCACTCCACTGGGTCCTGGTGCTGAGCTGGTTCTCGGACCCCTGACAACCTCTTTGACCTCTGTCAGGGTAGGCTCCTTGATGTTGAATACCACGGTAGGTTCTGGTGGTGCTATTAAAGCTCTGCATGGCCCGAGTTCTTGTTCCCTTGCATTGTCACTGTAGATGGTACTAAGGTACTTGTTGACCTCATCTTGAGTGCAGTCAAGCTGGCCACTTCGTTTCTGCCCAAGAATCTTCTTGGTGAATCTAAAAGGGTTTGCAATGAAGGCTGCACGCTTCCTGGCTGTCTCCCTGCCCCTCCGACTGTGCCACTCTGCTCGACGGAGGGTAGTGAGCTTCCTCCTTACAATGTTGCGGAGCTCAGCCAGACCAACCTTTTCCTCCTCCCTTGCCTGCTTGTACTGACGTCCGAGCAGTCTAAGCTCCCGCCGCAACTGGCTGATCTTCTCCTCCCATCGATTTGGCCCCCCTCCACCTCTGGGTGCTCGCTGCTCCTTTGTACCAAACCTCTCAGCTGCCACACTGATGATCATTGCAGACATCACCTGCAATTTCTGATCAGCGCTCCCCCTAGCTGTTGCTTCGAGCATTTCGTCCATGTCCTCATCAAACTGGAGCCACTCTCTCTCATTTCACAGAAGGCCACATAACCCAGCGGTGTTCTGATTGCCTGACTTTAGTTGGGGCAGGTGGGGCGTGGAGGGTCTGGGCACTTTGAGGTGACTCCGGGCCTGGTTCCTCCTGGGTCTCACCAGGTACTAGACCTGTGCGTTGCTCCACATGCTTCACTGTCAAGCATTTCATTTTGGCCTGGTGGATCTTCAGGCCATGCTGGTTTTTGCAGACTTTGCCACATATACAGGCTGCACTCGTCATCATTATTCCATTAGCTTGGGTCATTATCTGTGTATCCGTCCATTTGGGGTGCTCATCCTCCCCCCCCACTCTCATGTGCCCCTGGGGGTATAACTCATTAGGGCTTTCCGTAGCTTGTTTTGGGTTCTCACCCTCCCTGCCCCGGTTACTGTCTCTCCAGTTGTCCGCTGTCTTTGTTTACTCTATTTATTTACTTATTTTTACTCTACTTCTTACACTTTCATCTGTCCTGTATGTGGAGCTGTTGCAATACTGAATTTCCCCATTGTGGGATTAATAAAGTCTTATCTTATCTTGTGTCTCCAGCTGTCACCATACTATTCATGGTTGTCACCCGGCCTATTCCCGGAAATCACTGGAGGGTGGTCTGTATTGGATTTTGTGATGTTATAAGGCTGATTCTTGAAATACTGAGAAAGAAAAGATTAATGAGCATATTTAAAAACAGATCCAGATATGTCTCAAAATAGAATCAACTCTTCCCTGACCTAGGTTCTCTACTTTTTGAGGTATCAATGATGCCAAACTGCCGAAGGTGTTTTTGAAACTTAAAAAGAAGTGAAACCCATGAAAATTCTCCCCACCAAGAGCAGGTAGCTCAGTGGATAAGGAGGTGGCCTACTAATATGTAGACCTTGGTTTGAATCCTGCTCATGCTACCTGCCTGTGTCCTTGGACAAGACACTTCATCTGCATTGTTTCAGTCCACACAGTTGTAAAAATGGGTACCGGCCTTGGCTGGGGAAGTAAACATGAGGTATAGTTGTAAAGCGTTTTGAGCATCTGCTCGATGGAAAAGCGCTATAGACATGCAGTCGTCCTTCTTCACCAAGTGTTTTATCCTCATTTTGAAAGTGCTTCCCACTTGCTGTTTTAATCTCTGTGCACTTTAAGATTTTTTTTTTTTTTTTACCAAGGAGAAGTCTGCTTTCAAAACAGATAACTTTCACATTTATTCAAAATTTAGCATTGATCGTCAATCAAAACATTTTTTCAGATTCCAGAATTTCTGCAGTACCATCCTTGCACATTAAATTACAATATAAATTTGTGAAAAATGTTGACAGTTTTTCACAAAATTATGTTATGTGCAAAATTTCCCATCAAAAACGTGACGAAACAACACTGTAGATAACAGGAAAAGCAAAATAAATCATAGAAAAGCACTAAAGAGCCCATTCTGCATCAACATTTGGGTTATCATTATTGTAGTAAATTACATCATTGGTGTCCAAATATTTTACTGAAAGAAAATTGCATGATTCATTGGTTGTCATGAGACAAGCAACTGACAAACCAACTCATTTCAAGCTTCATGTAACTTCAGAGCGAGAAGGAAGAAGTCTGCCTCAGGTACATTAATACAAAATCCTTTCTGCAGGGTTGTGTGGAGGTGTGACCATGTTATTTGAGTTTTAGAACATAACCACAGTTAAACAATCAGAAATGTGTTCATTTCTCTGAATTAATACTCTGTGTGAAAACAGTGTCTCTCTCACTGACAACCACACCTGCTCCTAATCCATCATCAATCCTGCATCAACTAACCACCCAGCAGGGGGCAGACACATCTATGAAATGTTACATCAGCAAAATAAAGTTTATTTTTCAACTGATCTGATGTGTCAAAGTTCACCAGTTGTGAATGAGTTTGTCCTTGTTGTATGCACTTTTAATTTGGTGAATTACAAGATTTACTGGTTTTGAGTTATTTTGTGAACAACTTGGAGGGCATGAACTCATTTGTTTATCTGTTCACTTACTGTATTTTAGAGGGTACATGGGATTATGTATGACATGAGGTTTCATCAGCATCAGAGAAATTGTTTATATAAGGGATATACCGATCTGACAGCAAAGATCTGTATCGGCCCGATCAAGGCAATTTTTGACTGATCAGTGTTGGATTTATTAAACAGAAGTCTCACACCAATCGGTCCCCATTCTGTCTCAGCCCGTTTCATAAGTGCTGAGCCAACGGAGCTGTTGCCACCACTCTATCAATGCTTGCTGCTACATCACCAGAAGCATTGCAGAACACGTTTCAAAAGCATAGTTACTGGGGGGTGTAACAATTAAGCAATAAGTATTGAAAATCGATTTAAAAGTAATAGATACAACTACATTGATACACAGACTCCTGAGTCAATCTAAATGTACTATGAATTGATCGATGGCTCGATTTTAACATTGCCAGGCTGTGCACTCCCATGATGCACCTGCGTGACCCCGATGCTCCCGGTCGCGAATACTGTCATACCAGTTCAGAATGGGAAAGTTATACTATGCTAACAACAGCTGGCTTCTTCTTCTGGGCTTCTTCTATGCTGTGCTTTCTGCTACTCTGTGTGTTGCTGCCCCCAGTGGTGAGCAAAAGGCAAATAGAGGCAATGCTAACTTGCTACAGCACAGTAGCAAAATTCTGAGGAAGGTCCCTGGTTATTCAGGAAATAAGTATTTCAAGGTAAGCAATGCCACTTTGGGCTTATTCTAATTTATCATGGAAAGTTATTGTCTATATTAAACAAAGAATTGTATTGGACTGCATCATCTCAAACCAAATCAAATCGCATCGAATCGTTCCATAGTAAAAAGCATCGTTCCTGAATCGTATCATAGCCAATGTATCTAGACACATATATTGTTTTTTAAGACAGAGATGTACACCCCTAATACTTATGCTCTGCTTCGCTTCAAATACGCAAAAAGTCTATTTTTGATGGATGCCACATCTGGTACACTTTTAACCAGCCAATCAGGTTTTTCTCATCATCTTGTCTCAGTGTTTTGTTAACAGGCGCTGTACAGACCCGTAGCTGGGGGATGGGGGTAAGGAAGACCAGAAGGCCGGGTGAACTGTCCTATGATTTTACAAGAACACCATGTTGATCAGTTGATTATTTGTTGATTATTCTTATTATTCCCTGTGTGTTATCTTTGTGGAATCATTCATTGGACTTTTGTTTTGTTTTTGTCTGCAAAAGTGTTGTTTTAATATCACAGACCAAAATTCACCAACGCTGTTTTTTTAAATCAAAAACATCAGAAACCACATTTATTCAGAAACACACAGGCGCTTAGTTTTGCACAGTATTACTTCATTCTTCAGTGATGGCTTTCACACCTCTTTAAAATTCTTGTCACTTCCTGATGGTGGCATTAATCAGGCCTTTTTAAGAACGCTCCACTACTCCGTGCCAAAGCTGTGGACCCTCTACTCACACCCACATTCAACTCACAGTTACTGCAGCAGCTCTTCAGGTCTGGGTAATACCTGGTAGTGTCCCCGTGTCCTTCAGACAGCGTAAGCGGTCCCTCCCCTGGGCCCAGGAGGGCAGCACAGACAAAGTAACAGAGCACCATGAAATGTCTGTGTAACTGCCTCTGCTGGGCTAAGTCACACACTCATCCTCATAGACATCAAATCACAGTCACCGAACATTATTGTCACGTAGAAGAGCATCTTTGATCTGATTTATTACAGAGTGACACTGGACACAGTATCAGCATTGATTTCATCACTCAAAAGTACTTGGATTTTACAGCAGTTTCTGGAGGAATGCAGCAATTCATTATGTTTAAGGCACAATCTCACTATAACGTTTACCCCAGCGTTTGGTGAACGCAAGGCAAAGTCGAGAAAATTGGCCAAACGTCAGCAAAAATCACAATATCAGAGTTTGGAAGCGAACCTCTAACGCAGCACGGCGTTTCACAACGTGGTGCTAGTGTAACGGAGTTAGTAGAGTTAGTGACCTTACTTGCCATTACTACCTGTCTTGCTGTCATTATTGAAGGTGCACTGAATTTAATTTATTATTACACAGCTACCTGTCTTAATATTATGTTGATTGCAGTCTCAATTGTTGTTTTTATTGCTTTGTATATTGCCACAGAGATTTATTACTGTATTTTCTGCTGAGTATTTAAACGCCACACACAGACGGGCCCCTGCAGACAACCCATATAAAGTCAACAGTCTGCTGTTACCGGACCCCGTGGTAGGTTGTTTTGTACAGAGCTCCGCCGTAGAGGAAGTTGCTGTACATGTCGTTGTGGCTAATCCTGGCGGTGTAACTGTTTAACGAGCAGCAAGTTAAATTTTTTCATTTTGTTTTGTTTCAGTGTATGCTTGTAGCACTGTGCTGAGAGCTGGCTGTGGAGAGCTAATTTTTCTGTGTTTATCATCAGACACAAGCAATAAATGTGGGTTGAGCTGGACAGTGACTGTGTGCGTGCCATTATTTCAACTACACAACGGAAGATAGAGTACTAACCTGCTACACTTGCGGAGGCCAGCGGAGGCAGGAGTTAGCCAGCATACCATTACAACAAGTGTGGCTTTTGCCAACATGGCAACATGCGGGATAGGGGGTCGACACACCGCTGTCCAGTGATTCTGAGCAGGCAGGGCGAAGCAGCACCCAAACATTAGCCAGCATAGACGATCGCACTAGTAACTTAGGCTAGCGGAGGCTAGCGGAGGGAACTTGGTCATAGCGGAGATTAACTTTCTCTAATGGTCTCCAATGTAGCCAGAGGTACATCGGCAAACACCAAGAAATTTTAAACATGGTGAAAAATTTTTGACGCAGTCAACGTTCATCGGTGGAGGATGACGGAGCCCAGTAGAGGCCAGCGGTGGCTAGCGGACACTGACGTTTGCAAATACGTTCGTCTACGTTGGCCCAAACATCTAGGTGAGAATGCACCTTTAAATCTGGAGAACCCTTCTTTAGTTGAGTCAACCCCATTGAAATACAGTTTTTCTCGATTGCTTTACTCCTTCTGTCAACTCTGAAATCACATTCTCAAATCAATTAACACTTAGGCCTAAACGGAGGCACTCTGGCCAAAACAGCACATTTTGTTTGCTGAAGGCTCTTACCACGTCAAAACATGTAAAACATGCAACAAAAGCAATTCTTTCCTTCAAACACCACAACTTGTGGTCAAATGAATACATTCTTCCAATCAATCATTACACAATTGACAATAAAATACAAAATACAGCTATTAAATTGAACCTGTGCATCCTTGCTTGTATTTTGTGCTCCATGCCTGTGTCTGTGCCAAATGTAACCCCTTGTAAAGAATTGAATCCAAAATCAGAAAGACTTGGAAACAAAATTTATTGATGCCATTCTTTTCCCAAACTTTGGCGGTAAACTGAAATACTGTACACATTACAGAAAAGAAACCGAATGAAACTCATTATATAGGAATATACTACAGTAACCAAAAAGTTCAAATACATAGGTATTATAGAGTAAATATTCAGTCCATTCTATCACGACAATAAGGCTACATATTCTCATCCACATCACACTGAATATCTTCCCTGGTAATGCAACGGGGGAAACACCTCTTTGAATGTCTTATCCACCCTTGACATTCTTCAGCACCGATGTCCTGGGCAGCAGCTGTCATTGTGTCCAGCAAAGGCACCTGGTCATAGGGGCGATGATCATACACTTTCCACCTCCAAGTACTGAGGAATTCCTCAATAGGATTGAGGAAGGGGTAATAGGCTGGCAGGAACTGTACAATCGTCTGCGGATGTGCTGTGAACCATTCATTGACTAAATGAGAGTGGTGGAAAGCCACATTGTCCCATATGACAACAAATGTGCCAGGCCTCTGCTGCTCTCCCTGATCAGGCGGGATTAGCCTCCCATGCAATGCGTTCAGAAATGCAAGAAGCCACTTGGTGTTGCATGGGCCAACCATAGGTATATTGCAGAGGACTCCTTGATTGGAGATCGCCACAAACCTTTGTTATGTTAGCACCCCTCTGTCCTGGCACTGTAATGCTGGCCCTGTACGCTATGACATTCCTCCCACACCTCCTGACTTTGCACAGGTTGAAGCCAGCTTCATCAATGTAAATTAATTTGTGTCCACCCTCAGCTTCAAGCTCCATGATTCTACAAATAAAAAGTAAAATTATACAGAAAAATTACTCAAGTTGAATGTAATGGTTTCAAAAGGCATTACCGTAAAAATATCCTTACCTGCACGTACTGGAATCTGGCCTACTTCACAATGTCTGCATTCCATTGGAAAGGTATTCTGTAGAGCTGTTTCATTGCCATGTGATTCCTTCTTAGGACCTGGTCTATTGTGGACAAGCTCACACTGTTGATGTTGCAAAAAGTGCCCTGATCTGCAATGACCGCTGCCTGAATCTCACGCAGGCTTATGGCATTGTTGGCCACGACCATAACAACGGCAGCCTCCTGCTCAGCACTGAAAATTCTTCGCCTGCCACCTGAGTGTGGTAGCCTGTGGATTCTATAAAGAATTATGAGAATGAGAAAACAATTCAATTGCAGGACTGTACTACAATACTGTAAAGATAGTTTGTTTGCCAACAGAACAATAAGTGTTGGTTCACAGTACTCTCTGGCCAATCAGCGGCCAGTAGCCTGTTTACGTCATATTTTAGCCCGGCTCAGCTTGCTTGGAACCTCGACAGAGGTGGTAGGAAAAAAAGTACCTTCTAGCGGGTACCACATACCAAGTTTTGTAATGGAAATGCAAAAAAAGGCGAGCCGAGTTGAGTAGAGTTGAGTGGATACCGGCGGTGGAAAAGGGGCATAATATTGACTTACCTGTTCTCATGCAATGGATGCAACAGTGCTCCGAGTCAAAATGGGTTGGACTCTTTGTCCAGCCTCTCTAAATGACAGGCCATGGTTGATGACATGGTCAACGACAGTTGCCTGAATTTCATCTGAAACTTGTGCTCTTCCTACTATACCCCCTCCACGCATACGGACTCCTCTTCTTCGGGCCCCTCTACCTCTTACTCTCACCCTCACCTGCCTGAGACCTCTCGGATCCATGCTTGTAAAAAGCAACACAGAGGTGGCACCTTTTATGGATGGATACAGACTGATTGCTGATTGAATGATCGTGGGAAGGAGTTTCATGTAGGTGCACTGGTGATTTCACACTGATGCAGGTCATTTTTAACAGCTGTGAGCAGATTGCTTGCTTATGTTTGCCATAGTCAAATCAATGGAGTCTGGGCTGCTTGAATGACATCAGTGTGAAGTGTTTTGTAAAAGAGTGTGAAAAATATGTAAACCCAATATGAATGCATTTGCAAGAGATAACTTCTGCTGTGTTTGGAGGTGATGATGAGGACAATGTGGATCCCAGTTTCATTCAGCAGAATAAAGCAACTGAGAAAAACTGTAAATGAATTCCAGTAATTTACAGTGTAAACACAGCATTTGGATTATGAGTGCACATTTAATTGAATTACAATTGAAACCAGCTTTGTGAAATAGTCTTCTGTGTCCCACTGTAGTGGGCGTGGCCCCGGTATTAAAATGCAGATTTTTTTTAATCAGATGCTGTACTTTATGCTTGTTTGGTCATTAATGTTAAACGTCTCCACACATAGATTCCTGCCGTTAACAGGTGAAACGCTGCTGTTTTGTTGCACACACAGATTATCTTAGTAGAGGACCCTCCCATTGAGCCCGTGACCATTGTTCCCTGAGCAAGGTTTGAAGGTTGTTTTTGGATGATTTGAGGATACTAAAGAAAATAAGCTCCCATACACCTCTCAAAACTTTGGGCTAACTCGACCAGAGGGCAAAATCCAAGATGAAAGTAGTATTTGGCATATCTTCGCTTGTATAATAAAAGGGTTAGGGTTATAAATGTGTATTGACGCTGTTGTGAACTGAAAAAAATATTCCACGGAATGAGTGGTCAACATAAGTGAAAATCAAGATTTTTCACATTTTTCTGTCATATTTTTTATTTTAAAAATCCCAATATCTTTTTATAATAATATATTTTTGTCAGTAAGTCAATTATTTGTTGTCTTAATTGAATTCCTTGACCTCAAAAACCTAAATGTAGGCAGCAAAATCACATTAATGGACTGAACCCGTGAGCTAGTTCTGGCAGATAACTCGAGCTGCCTTTCTGTACATTCACTCGTCATGCCTCTCTCTCCACATAACCTCCAATCACTTCCTGAAAATAAGGCGGCCTATTTAAGACACAACTTCCCAGCTCTTCCCCTCTGCCCGTCACTTGCTGCCACCACTGCATTAACATTGCTGTCTGCGCTCTGCCCCTCCTCCACCCCAGCTTCCACCAGTGGGCTCCGACGGGGGAATAATTTGGATATCTTATCATCACTCCCCAATATTGCAAGTTTAATCTGCGGGGAGTGAAGTGGTCGGAACCCAGATGCCAAACTCTTAACTATGTGCTGTTGATGAAATAAATATTCTTAACGTGAGTTATTTGACTGAAATAGCTATTATACAAGCGAATATCCCGCTTTTGTGGTGGTCATCTTGGATTTCGCCCTCTGGCCGAGTTAGCCCAAAGTTTTGAGAGGTATATGGGAGCTTATTTTCTTTAGTATCCTCAAATCATCCAAAAACAACCTTCAGACCTTGCTCAGGGAACAACGGTCACGGGCTCAATGGGAGGGTCCTCTAGCAGATTATTTGTGCGTGCATAAACTGATCACTGTTCTTATGGATACACCACACTATGAACTTATTTTCACATGAAGACAGAAGTAAGTGTTATGAAAAGATGGTGTAAAACATTGGGCTCTATCTTGACAGCGGGCACAAAAAAAAGTGGCACAAATGCTTTTGGGGTATGACAAAGGAGTATTTGCTGTGCTGGGCACAGAGTGGTTGGATTTACCATGTTCATTGGGCATGCATGTGTTAGGCACAGCACTGTGGTCTTCAGAAAGTAGATGCAAGTTAACCAATTTCTGGCCAGTTAACAGTTTAGCGCCAACATGTCAGAGTGCACGAGAGGACAGGGGCCACGAAAGCTCTCTGAGGTGAAGCCGTGTATTTTTCCAAGAGTGTTTACTTTTATTTCATTTAATGACTGTTTTCAATTCATTTTCGTTGTTTATGTTGTTGTTGTAATGTTGACTGGAGTGTTACTGCCAAACTCAAATTTCTTGGAGCAAATACCCAATGTGAATGCAACTCAGATGGAAGAACCAGGTATCCATGAACTGAAGAGTTGGTGGTTCAAATCCTATATGTATACATGAATATCCTTCATCAGTAAAAAGGAGGTGGTGAATGTGATGCCTCACATTCAGACAGTCTGTTCTAAGATGAGAAACCACGACATAAAAGTTTTCCTTTGTTAGATTTGGAACAATTTTGAAGCAGATTTTACTAATGACAAGTTTACTTGCAAAAGCAAGAGAATATACCCAGTTAAATTTACTTGGAATTTCTGTGTGCAAATTGGTACCAGGCTTTTTTTTTTTAAGTAAATTTCACTCCCCATTTTTTTTCAGTGCACTGGTATCAAGAATTTTTAACACTTGATAGTGCACAGAGTTAATATGCATTCCATTATGCGTGTATATATATATATATATATATATAGATGTCCA
>OMMV01190314.1:0-11647 GCA_900302635.1 Chatrabus melanurus
CAGATCTATAGTTTACAAATTTATACAACTAAACAGTTACAATGTACACAAAACACTGAAAGAGCACATCCGTCTATGGTATCCATCCATCCGTCTATGGTATCCATGGTATCTATCTATCTATCTATCTATCTATCTATCTATGGTATCTATTTATGGTATCTATCTATCTATCTATCTATCTATCCATGGTATCTATCTATGGTATCTATCTATGGTATCCATGGTATCCATCCAATCCATGGTATCCATGGTATCTATCTATCTATCTATCTATCTATCTATCTATCCATGGTATCTATCTATGGTATCCATGGTATCCATCCAATCCATGGTATCCATGGTATCTATCTATCTATCTATCTATCTATCTATGGTATCTATCTATCTATCTATCTATGGTATCTATCTATCTATCTATCCATGGTATCTATCTATGGTATCTATCTATGGTATCCATGGTATCCATCCAATCCATGGTATCCATGGTATCTATCTATGGTATCTATCTATCTATCTATCTATGGTATCTATCTATCTATCTATCTATCTATCTATCTATCTATCTATCTATCTATCTATCTATCTATCCATCTATCTATCTATGGTATCTATCTATCTATGGTATCTATCTATCTATCTATCTATGGTATCTATTTATGGTATCTATCTATCTATCTATCTATCCATGGTATCTATCTATGGTATCCATGGTATCCATCCAATCCATGGTATCCATGGTATCTATCTATCTATCTATCTATCTATGGTATCTATCTATCTATCTATCTATGGTATCTATTTATGGTATCCATCTGTCTATGGTATCCATCCAGCCGTCCATCTATCTATCTGTGCGCATGCATGAATGTGTTTAATGTGTCCAAAACATAATAATAATAATAATAAAAAGGTGATCAATATCTAATATTTTATTTTTTGACTGATGTTTGAACATTACTTGATTTTCATCGTTTCTACTTTAAAAATCCTCAATTTTTCCACTCTATGTCATTTTTCTGTTTGAATAAATTCTGCACATAAATCATGCTAATGTGAGTCTTGATAGATTGTTCTGAGCAGAGAGAAAATAATTTACAGCTGTGACAAGAAAATTATTTGTAGATTCTTCAATCTTGGCACTGAACCTTTGAAATATTTTTGTCTTGAGGTTTTAAAGAGGAAATTTGGCTTTTATTCATAAACCACATAATTTATTGCAAAGAGCAGAGGCATCCCTTAAAACGTCCGAATGACATTTTGGTTCTGAAGTGAAGTCTGAAGATTTTCTGCCAGTGAGGATAATAAGCTGAAATGAAGTCCTAATGATAAGCATGAAAGAGAAAAACTCTAAACCGTTAAATAAAAGCTGCTGAACACAGAAGGATGGCGAGAGATAAGGACAGAGTCAAAAAAAAAAAAAAATCAAACCTCTAACCTTTCTGGCTGTCAATCACAAAGTTGCCCTCCTCGTTGCCGGTGGTGATTTTATAGGTGATGGCGTCGCCGTCGGGGTCCTTCGCCAGCACTGTTGCAACAAGTGTGTTGGGGCCGGCGTCCTCGGAGACGAACGTCCGATATCTGATGAAACACACAGGAACACTCAATCAACACCTAAGCTACACTTCTGTGCAGGATGCAGGCTGCAGAGGTGTAAAGCTGAAAATGAGACACGTTAAAAAAAAAAAATTAAGTTTTGTCGATGCTTCAGATCAGTTCAAGCAATTATTTTCAACACTACGTTCAAAGAAACTGCACAAACAGCAAAGAAGCTGCCATGGAAACAGAGCGTTATCCACAAACACAGATGGGCAGTGATGGCCAAATGTTATAACCGGCGGGTTTGATAGTTTGATTCTCAGGTCAGCAGGATAAATCTGGACAAGCACAACTTTTCTTAGCCCCTAAACCCAACTGTTTTCCAAAGATGGAACTCTGGCTTCACTGCATTTCTACAGAACTTTTCCATCTTAGGCAGATGCTCAAAGTTCTTTTTGCCAATGGTGGTAACAAAGGTGACACATGGTGTTTGTTCTCATCCTATCGGGGGATGGAACCGACAAACCTCTGGGCACAAGACCACTTCTCTGTAGTTGGGACTTTCTTCTTTAACTGAGCATTGAAATCTGTGAACTATTTTTTGTACTTTGTTGGTGAGTTGAAGTCAATGTTCTGCATTTCTGTAGCATTTTTCCATCTGATTCAGACACTCAAAGCGCTTTACAACGATGCCACACATTTACCCATTAACACTCACACACACCGATGTCAGTGTGCTGCCATGCAAGGTACTTAACATTGCTCAAGGGCAATTTGGTGAATGTCCTGTCTGATGAGATATTTGAACCTGTGACCTTCTGCTCACAAGTCCACTTCTACAGCATTTATGGGTGATACAGGCTTTAAAAGCTATCACAATATTTCATAGTATTTTGTGATCTAAATGAAGATATGAAAATAGTGTCATTCATCACTAACTTGTTGGCCACGGATCACATCAGCATACAGTGCATACAGGGAGCCTTATATTGAAAAAACTATACCAGTTAAGCAGACTCAAAAAAGTATGAATTTTGTTCACAACTTAAAATTCCAGGACAAATGGAAACACCAATACTCACAAAATGCCACTGCTTCTGTCAGTTTGTTCCAGCGTTTACTTTTGTCTTTTTTTGCCTGTCTTAATGCAGGTAGTCCGCCTCATCCGAGGCTCCCGAAGCAAGCGTTCGTTTGACACAAAGTCATCCTTCATTCTCCTGCAAAGATATTAGCATCACCACCGCCTCCGACCTTTGACCTCAGGACTCCATAAGCTCTTCCCAGGCGTCTCTGGATCTCAAAGGCCGAAGACCCAGAGACATGAATGTCACTGCTGAGATCAGTGAATGTCTCTACAAGTTCAACACTTTCACCACATAGAGAAACACCTCTGAGGGCTAAGTCCAGGAAGCCATTGAAAGCCTGGACCTTAGTCTTAATGCAGGACCGTCACAAACCCAGACACTCTGATTCCTCGCCCTGCAATCAGGGTATCTACTGGGTCCACAAAGATCACAGCATCCTCTGTAAAGTCAAGGTCAGTGAACCTTTTCTTGGCGGGAAAGGTACCCAAGTTACTGTTCTCCACAACCCGACCCAATGGCAAGTCCATGCAACCATTGAGCAGAGTAAGATCCAGAACACATCCCTGACAAACACCAGAATTCACTGGGAAAAAGTCAGAGACTCCGCCCCCGCTCCACCCCTGCTCCGCCCAGCGCTCACAGTACCAGTGCGTAGGCCAGATATGATGTCCAGCAACTTATTGCTGATCCCTGAGGTGTAATATAAAGGGCGTGGCAAGCAACTGATACTCTCTCAGCAAATTCAATTATTTGTTTCATAAATTCTAGTGGAGGACGATAAATACGAGTCAACACACAGAGAATGTTATTGTGTGGATGGTGCACGCTTTCAAGCCGTGACTACAAAGCGCTACACTTCAGAACCCAAAAGTAAATGGTCCAACTTTTCAAGTTCAACTTATGTTTATGCAAATGTTTAAAGCTCAATTATCACAATGTTTTCTGCTAATGCTGTCTGCATTATTTTGCCAGAAATAATCTACATATCGATTATACTGCTGACTTTGTAGTAGAATAAACATATTACCAAAAAACATGAATAGTTTTTTTTATTTTAAAAGGTGTTTATATCACTGCTCCAATTCCACTATAATTTGCTGAATCGCATCATATTAAAATGTATTTCAAGAACAATAGCAGTAGTCATTAGAGCGAATATCTCTGCAAAGGGCCCAAAGGCCCCGTCTCACAACTTCTAAGAAAGATAATTAATTCCTGGATCTGCATCCAAATCATTACCAAAATTGAATGAGTTCCATTTATTGCAATATACCCACAAAGTTTCAGAAACAAAGTTTAGTCCCATTTGTAATTCTGCTGACAGACAGACAAATAGAGAAACAGACGTACAGAAGCACAAACATAACCTTCCATAAAACATGAAAAATGACTTATCAGAAAACTTGGAAAGAAGGCCTGGCGTGCAAGATTAAAAATAAATGTCTGAGTACTGAGCATGTCCAACCTGTCTAATGAGCAGGAGTGTGTGGGATGTTTGCACGGAGCTCCATCGAAGCAAAAAGCCACCGAGCATCGCGGCCTGCAGCTCGGCGCCGCTCCACACGGACGCTGAACATTAACCACATTTGTCCTGCAGCCGCATCATGTGACCTTCAAGGGTCGACTTTCATACGGTACAAAGTAACTGTCAGTGACAGAGGAGACGTGTGTGGGTGGATGGGTGGGTTGACCTTTAACCAAAGGGTCAGGGAATTGATCCCTCAATATATCCCAGTGAACAGATCAGAACTCTGTGTGGAAGTTCCTGTTTTGTCTCTTTAGATAAAAGAAAGTGTCAAATAAATGTAAACATTGCTTTACTGACGTCCAATCACAAACTTATGTTCAACGTTTGCACTGGTTGATGTGTTCAATTACCCTGTTTATTTACCTTTGTCATCATTACTGATTAGGCCATATTTTGTTCGAGTACCGAGTTAGCAGCTTGTTTACAGAATCCGAGCTGAGTGACCCATTTTCACAGTAAAAAACAAACAAAAAATAAAAACGCATCAAAATGACCATTGAAAGTTGTCAAAGCTCTCATGCAGCAGCGTCCTCGTCTCTGCCGTCCATCTGCATGCTCACTATGTTCCAAACACTCATTATTTTTTGCCAAAGTACACAGTTTCCATTTCAGGCCTCAGGATGGACCCTCTTGAGCCGGCGATGGAGTGCCAGCCCCCCACTCGGGCCTCAGCCAGAAGAGCCACTCTGTCACAGCTCGCTCTCTGGCGAGCACGACCAACCCGAAGCTCCAGTTCATCAGAAATCCAGCATCACGCCACCAAATCTACCAGAGTTCCAGAGTGATTCCAGATTCTTCTCTGTAAAGTGTGCTTTGGTTCAAAAGTATCTGGACTTCACTAAATGTTCAAACTGTATTAAATTCTAGAAATCAGTGCCGTAGATACAATAATCCAGAAGAAATAATGTCAACTCGGTTTCATTTGTAAAGTTGTGTTCGTCAAAGTTTTGAACATGTTCAAGGAATGAAAACGAAACCAGAAACCTTTTTTTTTTTTGATGTTCTGGAACAAAAACATTCAGCAGTCTTCCCCATGATTGTGGTTGTGTGGACTGAACCAGACTGACAGATTCATCATATTTATACTGCAGAAATAGTGAGTTACTCAAAACTGGAAATGAAATACTCGACTATTTTGAGATACGTGTTTTTTGAGATGCACCTGTAAATGTTGATGTTTGATATCATGTTCATCAGTACACTGGATGTTTGTTCGTTTTTGGACCATTCTTTGTAGACCTTACAGATGGTTGCGTGCTGCTCCTGTCACTGAGGCCTCATGCTGAGTGTAAAACAGCCTGGAAGACTATCTCCAGACCTGGCTGCAGATAGATGTCATGCACAGGACTTGAGCATGTGTGAATGGGCGTTTGCTGCTCTGGAGTGGTGGATGTGGTAACAGGCGGCGTTAGTGCACGCTGCTCAATCTAACCTGACTGCCCCAGGAACTGCCATTCTATGGCTTTAAACTTTGTTCTGACAATTTGAGATGTTTGTCTCTAAAATGCAACACATCCCGTCTCTCTCTGTCTCGCTCTCTTCTGCGCATCGATCTTAAAAGCCGTGGCCAAAAGAGGCTCCTTCTTCTGTCGTTTATAAATGACTTGTTGTCTGAGCACATGTGCGTGACGACTAACTCCGACGGTGAGATATTAACATATATCCATCTGTCACTCTGCCCGAGCAAAAACACCCGCTCATTTTTCACTGAAGGCTCATTAGGAGTTAAAAACTATGATTATGTTCTGCCACGGCTGTCTCTCTGCCTCTGCTTTTTCCTGGGAGATCAGTGATGTGTCTCATTTGCACCGTTTGTCACTGTAGCATTTGAGTAATATCAGCTGAGGTTCTGCAAGCTGCACGCGTCCCTTTCAGTCCTCCAGTAAAGATGCAGGATGCTGTGCTTTGTTTGTGTGTAACAGTGTGCGCAGTTATACAATTACACGGTTCAAACATGTGGTTTAGGGATGCCAATTCAATATGAAAAGCAAAACCACAAAATTCTCTTTGTGACATAAAATATTGCAAAATGCATCACTGAAAATGTGAATCTGGTTTTGATAACTTATATGTGTCAACACAAGGCCTGGGGTCTAACGTACAGGATCATGATTCAGTTCAATTCAATTTATTTATACAACGTCAAATCACATGGATGGATGGATGGATGGATGGATGCATGAATCCCTCAGACGCGCCACCAACCAGCGCTGACTCCCAACAGGCACCTGTGCACCCCGCAGCTCAACATATACACTGACTAGACAGGAACTTTTAGAACTGAGGAACTCACTTCACTGAGTGGCAAAACATCTTGAAGAGGATTCTGAGGTCCAGCTGCTTTAGAGCGGGCTCCAGGAAATATCCTACCTCGTTAGTAGTATAGTGTGTATGTTCATGCCAGATCACTTCGTTGTTGTCTCCTCAGTTATCTCGCCATGAGTTATATTTGGTTCTCTCTGTCATTACATGCTCTGTTAATCTCGTGTTGTACTTTTCGTTTTGTTACTGTTAGCATGGTAAAGCAGATGGTTCCCTCACTGACTCTGGTCTGCTTGAGCTTTCTTCCTGTGAGGGAGTTTTTCCTGTTGCTAATGTGCTTGCTTATGGGGTGGGTAAGGTTGACACCTGACTCGTGTATAATGGTGACTTTTAATTTGGTGCTTTATCAACAAATTGAATTGAATATTATACGACCTTAAAAGACGTTAGCTAGCAGAGCGATGCTGGAATTTTTTTGAGTCAGTTTCTCAAAATGTTAGAGTTGGACTGACTGCTCAGGTTTTATGGTGTACTAAGGACCACAAATAAGAGTTTGACCTGTAACAGTGAGACATTCTACCTATGAGACATGCACCAATATGACTCAAGTTAGTTTAACAAGACAATTTTGATAAATATGTTCTGACCCTCTGCTTATATTTAAAATATTGTATTTTCACATGGCTGCAACTTTATGTTGACATAAGTGTAGCTGGACTTTCCTGGGATCTTATCCCTCATTCCAAAGACCAATGTCGTTCTCTGGACTTTGAAATGAGGATTCATGTCCGTGGGTTTCAGATTCACATCGACACAGTGAGGGTTCATTTATGTCTGTATGACAAACTGTTCAAAATGAGACAAGAATATTTCTGCCAAATCCAAATGTGCAATTAAAAAAAAATACTGGTTGTATGTAAGTCAAGTCAAGTCTGGGAGCATGTGCTGGTGCTGCAGTTCGCCTCATCCATGACACCACAGAACCGCCTTGGGTCCTGAATGACAACCACCCAGGCAGACAACCAGTCCATCCCCACATCTTTAAAACAACCATCTATCTGCTGCAGCCAGGTGTGGTGTGGTCGTGTCCTTGGCCTTCTCCAGCCACCGGGGTCCTCAACCCTCAGGCACGTGCGTGCTGGATCATGTCCAGAGAAACACACCACATGGACAAAATGTTGCCGCTGATGTTCCCTCACAATGCAAGTGATCCTCCTCATCTAAGTCATTCCAGCGGTACCCAAGGATCCTCCAAAGAGACCTGGTACCAAAGACATCCAGTCGTCGCCTTAGGTCATGAAGATGTATGTATGTAAGAGAGAAACAGAAACATGTAAATAAGGTCTTCCTACCACAGAGACTGCAAACTTGCTTTGTCCCAATGCCCCAAACTAAGTCTATTTTGTCATTACAGATTCAGATAATCATTACAGATTCAAATGGTGTGTGCTGATGATTAGGTTTATGATTACAAGCAGGGTGCACTGGCAGCAGCTGATGTTGCTTCCATCAGCTTCACAGCACATCAACTTTGTGATGTACTAAACAGCTCCAGCATCTATGGTAATTTCTATGGTAATTCATCCATCTTGCCTGGACATCTTCAGCTGAGGCTTGTTTGAGACTCAGCCAACACCTCTACAGGGACTGCTGCCTCAAAAAGTAAGAAAAGCAGCAGACTGATTCGTATTGACAGTGAAGAATGTGTATGATTATGACATGATAAAGAAGATAAATGTAGATCATCTGCGCCCTGCACAGCATAAAACCAGCCCTGAACACTGCTGGCCATTACATTTGTGTTGTGTAGGTTCACGCTGCGATTCAGTTGGTCAACTGTTGTGGCAAATGTCACATATTGTATTTGCTAGACAGTAAAAACCTGAAACGCTTCAACAAATACCACGGCGGCTTTTCAAGCAGTTTCTTGTGCAGGCAGCTACTGTGTGAAGTATACAGGAGAGAGATCAGTGTGAACCACTGGAGAATGCAAAAGGCCCAGCAAGAACCGAGCAGCAACACATCTTTAGGAATCACATTTTAATTTGGCCTGTCAACTCCATTTTTGCTGGATTAATGCTGTATTCAGCTGACAACATACATCATGTATGAATAATGAGTTAAAGGAACATGCTAACCACTTTGTCTGCCTGAGCCAAGCGCATGGGTATATATAGTTTGGTCCAAATCCACATTATGATCTGGATCTGTTAGACATAAATACATTTTCAGACAGGGGCCGTCCACTAGATTTGACTGAGGATTGGAATTTGGTTTGGGGTTTAAATTAAAGGGGACTATGGTTCCGACTAATGGGTTTACTAACAGCACATTGACACAGAAAATGAAAAGGTCAGGTCTGGGACCATGTGCTAGTGCTCGGTGTCACCACAACCATCACACTCAAGAAGCACCTTGGGTCCTGGATGGCAACCACCCAGGCAGACAACCGGTCCATCCCCACCTCTCCAAAGTAACCATCTATCTGCTGCAGCCAGGTGAAACGTGGGCGTGTCCTTGGCCTTTCCGAACTGCTGGTGTCCTCAACACGCTGGCACCTACATACTGGTTCATGCCCAGAGAAATGCACCAAAACGTCGTAGCTGATGTTCCCTCACAATGTAAGTGATCCCCCTCATCTGAGTCTCCCTAAGTAACCATTCCTTTGACACAAAACACAAAGGCTTTCCAGCGGTACCCAAGGATCCCCCAAAGAGATCTGGTACCAAGTACATCCAGTCGTCACCTTAGGTCACTGGTTAGAGTCCAAGTCTCACAACTATACAGCAAGACAGGAAGCACTAGTATCACTTGCATTGTGAAGGAACGCCAGCAGTGACATTCTGGCCATGTGGCGTGTTTCTCTGGACATGATCCATACAGGTGCCTCAGTGTTGAGGACCCCAGCAGCTGGAGAAGGTCAAGGACACGCCCACGCTTCATTTGGCTGCAGCAGATAAATGGTTACTTTGGAAAGGTGGAGATGGACCAGTTGTCTGTCTGGGTGGTTGCCATCCAGGACTCAATGCGGTTCCGTGGTGTGGTGGATGCAGTGATGCACGGCATCAGCGCACGCTCCCAAACCGAATGTGACCTGTTAAAAAAGGAAACACTGCAGTACAATTCATCTCTTCATTTTATTTCCTAAAATTACTCGTCATTGTTCTGCTGTCTCACAGGATCCACCTCAGCAAAAGTAAAATTGACATCTCATTTCTTTTGTTGTTATTTGGCACAGAAGCAGTCCAAAAGAAATGACAAATAATGACATGATGTTGTTACAGATGCATAATACAGATTTAAAACAGTGTTTCCAAGCCTGATGTTAAACCCTGCAGATGACTTTAGGTGGAGGTGCAGTGATCCAACTACCAATGAAAACCTGCCCGACCAAAATATGAGACAAAGTGGAACCCTCGAAAATTAAATGCAAATGTTTGAAACCATATGGGATGAAAGAAAACAGACAAACAGGATCAAATTAAGGTGATTGTGTTGACACAGCCAACCTGTGCAACCATTTAACAGGATGAAGTCTCCACAGCAAAATCATCCAAAACAACATATCACATTATAATATGAGAAACGCTCGTCTGTCTGTTTGTTCCCCTGCTTCTCCCAGGTCCTTTGCCTGATTTCCACCAAAATCGGTATGTGGGTGAAGGTGGAGCCGTTAAAGAGTTTGCTTTGGCAATGGTCAAGGTCATTGAGGTCAAAGGTTTAAATTTTGAATTTCACTCTGATCTGCACACACATATGGGCGAGGCTCACGAAAATGACTCTACCCCAGTCCTGACAAAAATTCTTTTTTGTTAAAATCAATACTTTGTACCTGTAAAATAGAGATATTGAGCATCTATGTCCATAAAAGTGTCATCAAATCATCAATACTTTCCCTGCAGTACGTGATTGAAGTCAGAAGCCACAGTTGGTGCAGTTGTGTATGTTATCCAATGACTTTCTTCTCTTCATAGTAGCCCAATATCAACTAAATCAGCACTTATAGAGTTATTTTCCACTTCATTAATGTCCCAACAGTGGAAGCCACACAGAAAACCCAGAACTCATTTTTGGTCATGTGACAGACCTCTGAAATAAGCCTTGAAAATGTGCGTCTGTTCTTGGAGTGAAACACGACTCAAGTGTCTATTTTCATTTAATCTGACAATTCTATACTCAATCCAAATCACTTTTCTAATCCTTTACCACAGTCAGCACTATTTTCTGAGCATTTTGGTGCCTGATGACCCGCGTAATACCACACGGTTTGGAGTAGGAGTCAAATTTACACCGGCTATCAGTGGATAACGTACACAACGCATCACACCTTCATAATGTATAAATCAAGCTTTTTTTGAATCTTTATGAGTGTCAAGAGCCACAATTTATACGTTTATGTGATGCATATCAATTACTTCATTGTTGGGAACATGGATCTTTAGCCTGCCATCCTCCATATGGTCCCAGGCCTCATGGGATAACGGCAACAACATATCACGTACACAACACGAAATATAGATTTTAGTTCATAAATGAGCAAGGTAACGTATTATCATGAGTTCAAAAGTGTTTCCTTACTATTTTAGATAGTCTGCTAATGTTTCTACATGTGAGAATGCTGTGATTCTCTTAGTCTCGCCATGACGCGGATCACGGACACAACATCCTTAAACCATACGCTCAGTAATTTTGAGCTGGTGTGCGAGTCAAGCTATGGCAGGTAGGCATGGATGAAAATTAGCTCAGTTTGCCTCAAATATGAATATTTTGGGGAGAGTTGGACACTAATTTAGTTTCTAGATCTAGATGCCATTTTTTTCTCCATAGTTTATTTATTGAAGTTTTTCCCGCAAGTTCAAAATGCATGAAATAAAAGAGAAATTCATTCTATAATCAGAATCAGAATCAGAATCAGAATAGTTTTTATTGCCATTGTCAGTGAAGGGTTTCACAAACTAGGAATTTTTTTCGGTACCATCGTGCAACATAGAATAAAAGAAGAGATATATATATATATATACAATTATCTAAAGGAACTCTTAAAAATGTAAGAAAAAATGTGCAGTATGAGGATGAAGGCTTAAGTAGCAGATTGTGTGGTTGTACCACATAGTGCAAATTGTTCAGAGCAATGGCTTGATTAGGTGTTTATCAGTCTGATGGCGGAGGGGAAGAAGCTGTTCGCGTGACGGGAGGTTCTGGTCCGGATGGACCGTAGCCTCCTGCCTGAGGG
>OMMV01190331.1:0-12236 GCA_900302635.1 Chatrabus melanurus
CAGAATCAACTCTCAGGCAGCAGCCGCAGCAGATGGGCTGTGGAGATTAAACCACAAGACACATGGGCAGCTATTGTGGTCTGCCATATTATGAAATTCTAAGGTCATCCATAGGGTCAAGGTTGAATTAATTTCTATCCATCTTTTACGAATGATAGCTTTTCAGCAAGTGAAACTGTGTTTGATAGTGTTTGGTGATGGTGTGGCGATAGCTGCACTTTGGTTAAAGTTAAACGGCGATATAATGGTTCATTTCAATCAATGAGAAACGGTGTTGACACGGACTTGGGATTGCAGGCAATAACAAATGCAGGGAGAATATAATCAAGTCCACCAGAATCTGACCATGCTTTCTTTCTACTCTTGTTTCTACTCTACTCCCTCATACAATGACGGTGACTTAAAGTTTCATCACAAATAAAAAGATATACGACCTCAAGATTAACAATAAAAATTCTGTAGTCTGAAGTCATCTGTTCAGAATTCATCATCCAGACTACTGGAAACCAAGTGGTTACTTATAATCTTGTATAGGTCTATGTAATGGCTAGGCAGAGGACCCGAACGCAGAGAACCACAATGGAAGGTAGGTAAACACAGGTTTATTGTCCCACAGGAATAATTGCACAATTATGGCGCCCAACAGGCTTGGTCGTAAACAGGCAGAGGTCAGGCACAGGGGTGATCAATCCAACAGGCAACAGTCCTTCTAAGGGAGCAGCAGAGGGGTTATCCAAAACACAAGCAGTAGGTCAGAGCACAGAGATTTGACAGTTAAACTGACTGTAAAGTGATGATTTATGTGTTATACTAAAGGGTGCCAATACTTATTCACATTATTGTTTTGGGTTTGATATTTTTATTTTACTTATGTCACATTGTAGAAATTTGTTTTCACTGTGAGTTTAAACAGCATAATTTTAGAAATTTTATTATAAAGAAGCCTGAATTTCTTTTTTTAGTTTGATGTCATAAAATTTTTTAAAAATGGGTATAAACTCAAGGGTGCCCTAACTCTTTCACATGACTGTACTTGTTTTTATAGGGCAAGATTGTAATCAGAGTAAGATGAAGAATCTGGCCTGGGGATTTCTTTTCTCTCTGACCTCTTATCAGCAAACACACTGGCCAAGTCTACATTCGTTAATGAAATATTTTATATTAACAGCAGCTTGGAATGTCTCTTCAACTGGATATGTTTCAGGTTGTCAGTGTACCATAATTACCAGGGACCTGTTTCCTGGAGCGTTTGTGTCAATCCGCAAACGCTTTCATCTTATGGAGCTGATCCTTCACATGATATCCTGTAATTTATTTATTTATTCGTTGTCGGGGAGCGGCTGTGAACACGTTAAAGAACCATTCTTCTTTGTTCATGAGAAGATTTTTTTTGGAAGTATCTTTGGTGGCTTATCTCTAACTGTTGAGTTCTGGTGGTTGGAGTGTCATTGTTCACCTGTCCAGGTCTCTCAGGCACTTCAAGGTTATGCCATAGATTAAGCTGCAACAGCCTTTAAATTTGTAAAACTGACATTATCCCAGTTAACAGAAGAAAGTCCTGTGATTGTTGGTGCCCTTCGTACACAAGTATTTCAAGTATTTGAGACATTAGTGCTCAGAATATGGTGATGTATTTTGGCATTGTGTTGTAGTTGCAAGAATTCTGATGTTTGCAATATTTAAAGGCCAGTGTTTCAAACTTCAGAGCTCAGGACTGACAGCAGGAGTGCCAGCACCATTTGAAGAGGCAGGCACAGTTACCTCTCTCCTTCCATCTGCTTCATCCATGCCTGCAGCACGTTTGCAGATGTTGGTCAGCTTTCATGCTAAATGTTGTTTCAAGGTAGATATTGAGTGGCAGGTTTTGGAGAATTAACGTGGATAATTAACAGCTGGATTGAATACACTTCATGTTTTAAGGTGACAATCATTGTTCCGTCTTTTTAAAAAAAAAAAAAAAAAAAAGCTCAGCTATGGCTTTAACTGAGGGTCTCCACGATGGACCTCTCAGCCAGACAGATTTTTACCTCAGGATATAATGCACATATGGCAGTCAGCTACGTAACATCAGCTTCACTAATTACTCCTGCAGACCTAGCTGGTACTTAAAAAAAAAAAAAAAAAAGTTCTGTGAATAAATGTATTTTGAAGAATGTTTGGTCGATGCTGCTGTTTCAAGAGTATGCCGTGTCTGTGTGCAGCATTGCTGGGTCGTCTTAACAGTAGTAAGGCCCACTGTTTTCCTCATGTGTAAAAATTCCAAATAATTCTTTTATCAGCTCGCCGAGCCTCGGCTGCAGATGATCCCAGAGGGAAGTACTTTATGAACCACGTCAATGGCATCGATTTACTTATCATCTCCTACGCATTTGTTCTTTGTGTCCAATCTTCACTTTGCCTCAGGCTGTTTAGTTAAGCAATCGCCTCGCTTCCTTTGCACTCACATTACACACTGCTTCAAGTGTTTGGAGTGGTGGAGAGAAAAAAAAGTTCTTTTTTTTATTTTATTGCCTATACCCAATTCTTTGTGCACGACTGGGTGAATATGCTGGTAACATTGACAAATAAATATAGAGTGTAATTTTTGTTCGCTGTCAAGTAAACACCTGGTGAGCTGATTCCTATTAAACTTTAGGTATTTGTCTGTATTAAATGAAGAGTCAACAGTTGATTTCTTTTGCCGTTGAGATTTTTATTTCTTTATTTCCTGCACATTTTAAAACGGCAAACTCATTACCACAGTGTGTTGTGACAGGTTAGATTCTTGTGATGTCATCAGGCAGTCTATTAAAAAAAAAACAAAAAAAAAAACTTCACCATGAAGTGAGAATTATGTGATTTAATCTGATTTGTGTGTGTAATCATACTTAGTTTTAAAGAAATTGAAAACGGCTTCCCAACTTTACAGTCCACAGACATCCTATTTAGGAATTTAGGGAGCTGGCAGGATCCGTTTAATGCCCAGGTGATTCAGACATTTGCATTCTTATTAGGCGTGGGCGGTATAAACGGTAGACGATATAAATTTGTCCAGCGGTGGGGATTTTAATTACCGGCCAACTGTGATAGCTGATGGTGTAACGGCTCATAGTTCATCCGTGATCTGTACGGACCCCCACCCCCCCTAACACACACACAGTTCAGCACTTACATGAACTACGGATTAATTGCACACTTTACATAATAGTGTGATTTTGTGTCATGAGGACTTGTTTTTAAAATAACTGCGCTAATTTTGATACCGTTGTGGTGAAAGTGGAGGACCTGCAGCTGAACGCAGCCTGTTAAAAACAGCCTCGTGCTCCGCTAGAGACAGCGTGCTGTAGGCTCAGTGCGCTGCTGGGTCCAAACACAAAAAGAATCTCTCAAAAACAGTTGAGGACAAACTGTCCGTCACCTCTTCCTGTGCAGTTGTGAGTCCACTGGACCGAGCGCCACCGCGCTCAAAGGCGCGTGTGCAGAAGTCCAGAGCTCCGGAAAATAAGTAGTATTCACGAGTTTTTCCGAGGGTCTGGTCGGTAGGACCACTGAAGAATGTTTTGCACAATAGTGATTTTTTTTAAATTTTTTAATTTTTATTTTTTTTAACATTATGTTGTTATGGAGAAAGAAATCTGTTACACTGCTTGAAAGTTACTTGAAAGGTTTTATTTTTTTCTGTAACTGAATTTTTGCACAATAAATGTAAATGCAATCGATACTATTTGAAATTTCTTAACAGTTAAGAATACAACTTCCTGCTGCAATGAATTTGCTAGGGGAGTATGGTACCCATTCAGAAATAGTTATATTGAAATTTATATAATGAAGAATATATCGCAATATATACTGTTACCGTTCTATGCTTCAAATTATACTGCAATATGAATTTTAGGCCATACCGTCCAGCCCTAATTCTTACATACAGCTCCTCTGGGTCATGTCTACACAGGTTCAGGGTTACAGTGCATTTATGGAAAAGACTTTAATGGCCCCAGAAATCAGTTGCCTTACGCCTCTTTTCCCCCTGGGTGAATGAAGAGTACCAGTCACAGCTCCACCTACTACATGTTCTTATGCATTGTTCTGCAGTTGGAACAGCTGTTTCTAAAATTGCACATTTAGCAGATAAGTTTATCTCCTCACATTGATCGTCATTTGTCCATGCATACACACTTGTGTCATATGCAATTTTACAAAGCTTCATCAGTCAGACACATAATTAAAACACGTCCACATATATTTATGCACTTTCTACCCCGGCCGAACGTAAGGCCAGAAGGTGGATATAGAATTGCACTCAGTCAGTGTGTGTGTGTGTGTCCGTGTCCATGCATGCGTGCGTCACTCACACTTTCTTACAGCATAACTTCAATAAAATTCATCTGATTTTCACTCAAATTAAACTGGACATCCTGAATGAGTGCATCTCAGACGGGTTAGAATTTGAGCATGATCGTCTTTCACCAAGACCCTCTAAGGACCACTCACTTTACTGAGCAGAGTATTGATTATTGGAATGCATTATCCCCCGGTAGGCATAGTTTTTGTCCCTCCCTCCTCCAGAATCAGCTGGCTCTTGTTTCATATCCCTAACCGAACCAATCAGCCACAAAAATCACATCAATATTTGGCCTACGGAAATTAGAAACCTTCCGGCTTTAAATTTTGAGAGCAGAACTGCCGATTTTCTATTTACCAAATAAAGAAATATGTTTTTTTTTGTTTTTTTTAAATTTCCAAATACAGTATCAGAATATAAGACATGTTTCAGTGAATATTTCCTAGGTTTAGCTATCAAAGTCATCAAGCCAACACTAAGCCAATGGAATGCCGTGGTAACAGTTCCCGGCAGGGGATGTTCTGCGCACAAGTGTGCCTTCTTGTTACTTGACAGTCTAACACTCTAGAATGTTCTCTATCCTGTGGTTGGTCACATGATAATTTTATTTTATGCATGCTTGAATAAAGTGGTAACGTCCACACCGCTGTATGCATACAAGTATGTTGCCGCTATATTACATCATTCTTCTTCACTGACTAACCAAATAAAAAGCTGCACAATATTTTCACAATCTCTTTTCAAAATATGCTCACCAAGTTTCATTTTGTGTCTTTAGACATGGCAGATGATAGCACTCATGTCACACACACACACACACACACACACACACACACACCCTTAAATAAATAAAGCTGTCACTCACTCTACTGGTGGTCCATAATAGATAACAGTGATTCCAGAGAGACACTTAATGCAAGAGCCTTGTCTTTCAAAGAACACACATCTAAACAAGATCAAACATAACCTTTGCTTTCTGGAAATTAGATTTTGAGAGGCTTAGCCTGTCAAAATTAAGAGCGGTATTTGCAACTTGTAGCCGAGATAACTTGTAGGATGTTCCTCCTGCGTTCTTGTCAAATGACCTCATCAGTCAGGCTCACCTGTCTGTATGATCCATCATGGTTTAAGCTCCAGAAAAGGGAGGGACGATGGCTAGCTCTCCCTCAAGACAAAACATATTATCTCAGCCTTCTCTGGTAATTTTTCATGTGTCCTTCCTTGCGCCTTTTGTCTTGATATTCATCATTCTAGAAGTTAATAAAAGTGCAAAACCATTTATTTTACCAGTGGAGATGGCACAGCCTTTTATTCCTCTCTGCTACTCTTCTGTTTTGTCGCACCTTTCTGTCATGTTGGGAAGGGATCTGTGGCTTTGTACATAGCAAAGTTTAAGGTCTATTCCTTTTAGAAGTACTTGACTTTTTTTTTCTTTTCTTCTGTCCCTGAGGAAAATTGTTGAGGAATATTACTAAAGTGATGGCGAGATTCCCCCATAATTCTTTGTTTGGTTTCCAGGAGGAAAGGTGACGGTGTCTGTTAGTATGAGCAGCGCCCATGGCAAGTAACTTTGAGCTATTTTTAAATGCAGAACTCTTCCTCACAACACGAGCTTACATTACAGCAATGTTATATGTGTCTGTAGTGTTCTGCAAAGCTGTTTCTGATTAAACATCAGAGCAGTCAAGACTTCACGACTGGGAGAAGAGCAGCCAGTGAGTTTACAGATGGTATTTGCAGTAAACTCATAGAATTATGCATTTCCATCATAAAGAGCTATATCATACAGCTGCATGGCTACTGTGCAGTCTGCGTTTAGATTATCCATTAAAAGTCTAGGCCTATATACTAGGGGTGGAATGTCACACTATCGCCACGATACAATGCATATCGCGATACACCTATCTGCGAGGAAGAATCGCTGTTCACACTAATTATGTTGAAATTAATCTGTGGTGAATGTTTAACTTTAAAGAAACAAATTCTGAAATATTAATTGTAATCCTTGATGTTTCCTATTTGTACATTTTATAAACAGTTTATGATTCTTCTGCAAGAGGTCATTATTTCTTCCATGCAGTAGTCGACTTTTCATGGTACCGCGACACTCATTTAAAAAAAAGAAAAAGAAAAGATACCATTCGATGCAGGCCCCACGATACGATTATCACAATACGAGATGTATCGTTCCAACGCTACTAAATACAGGGTGAGTAATCAAACATTATTTAAATTTTTTTTTTGAAGTCTTTAAATAAAAACTGGGGTTGGCACGATGCCACGTTTTCATGTGCGATTCAGTACCGATACGGAAACCTCCGGTATCTGCTTGTCGTAGGTCACTTTTTGCCACTATTCTGTCTCTGGCATTATTCTCCACGTGTTGTTATTCTCCGTGTTATCTGGCTAATTTCCCCCCACGGTAAATATTCTCTTGCACGTTTAGTTTGACATTTTTTTTCGTGTTCATTTCGTGTGGCTCGAGTTCCTGTTTCTGCCCTTCCGGTTCCATGTGTTTCTGCACTTCCTCCTTTGATTGTTTGGTTGCCTATTTATCTACGTTTGGAGCGTTCCCTCTTCGCCAGATTGTATAGGTTCGTCCTGCTCTCTTGCGTTACTATTCCAGTGCTTATTTCCAGTGGTTTTGCCTTCCTGTTACGGACCTTTGCTGTCGTCCCATTGTTCCTGATTTTTGTCTGCCGTTTTGGATTGATCGCTTGGTATGAGAACTCTCTGTTACTGACCTTGTGGCTGTTTGTGGATAACCTCTGCTGTCTCCCTTAGAAAGGCTGTTACCTGTTGGGCTGATCGCTCGTGTGCCTGACCTACTGCCTGTCTATGACCAAGCCTGTTGCCGGCTATTTAGACTTGTGCTTTGTGGACAATAAACTTGTTTTTACTTGCTCTCCGTCATGGTTCTCTGCATTGGGGGTCCATTACCAAACCATTACACTGCCAATACCGATACCAATCAGATTCCCTGTGTTAAACCGATACCAATCAGTGTTAAAACAACTGTTCTGGAAATAAATGTATAAATACATCTGGCTGCATGTACTTTGCTAACCTAGCCATCAAACAAAACATCAACTCAAACTGTGAAACAAATATTTTACCCCGCTCAAGGAAAACATACATAGTCCACAACATGAGTCAGATGTGCAATAGAAGACTTGGATTGGATTTATTTTTATTTATTTATTTTTTAATTTCCGAAATCTGAGCTAGTAATTTTGTCCAACATCAGAGCGATACTTATCCCATATTTTGGATTGGTGCACCCCTAATAAAATCACATAAAAGCCCAAGAGGGCTTATTATTATTCTCCTTTCCACCAGATAGGAAGAATGTTGCAAGATTTAAAAAAAAAAAAAAAAAAAAAAAAAAAAGGTAAAGTCAGGTTGATGTGTTGGTTGGAGTTGGGACGTGAATAAGACTGTCAGATTGTCCCTACACAGTTTCCCGCATATTGAGGGAGCTGCAGATTACTGGCAACAGCCAGCAGGCACAGTTTGGCTCTCTCTGCTTCATCTGGGATGCAGAGTGGTAATTCAGGATGATTAAAGAGGTTTACTTGTGTCTGTGTAAATGTCGATGCCAGTCCCAGCCAAGCTTCACCTGGCTCATCACGCACATTTCCATACCCCAGTTTCATTTTGAATGAGATATGACGGCTCAGGCTGCATCCAAATGCAGAACCAGAGAAGGCTACCACAGCAGAAGGATTAAAGATGGTTTAAAAAAAAATTTTTTTTATACCTGGACCGTAAACCTTGCGCATACAGTCAAAGTTTAGAAGGTGGGTGCGAGTGTTGTTGATTGTACTAGCGGTTAGTGCAACCGCTTTTAGTGCGGAAGGTTCCCGGTTCGAACCCCACCTCTGTCCATTCTCCATGTAATGTGGAGTTGCGTCAGGAAGGGCATCCGGCGTAAAACTTATGCCAAATCTACATGCAGATCCATGTGGCGACCCGAGTTTCAATTGGGAGAAGCTGAAAGTAGATTATTAAAAATTAAAAATGTTATTTGACCTACTGGGAGTCCAAGTGGGTCTCCATTTACTCATTTCTCCTCAGGTCTAAAGGACAAAAGGTGTTTTACCACTGTAGACTGTCATTTACTGAACTCACGCTCACTTTAAACCAACTTCAGATATTCTGAAAATTGAACTTGCTCTTCAGATTGGCGTGTCATTCAGTTCACTGAAGTCACTCTTTGAATCAGAGCTTTTCAGATATGCCGACCAAATCTTTAACTCATAGGTCATTGTAGGGCAAACATAATAAACTCCTGTGAAATGGGGAGTGGGGCTGTTAAGTGGAAGAGGTCACAAGTTTCTCTTTGAAGTTTTTTTTTTTTCTCCCCTTTAATTTTTTACATTTTTGTGCAGCAGTGTTCAGGAAGATATATTCTTTTGTCACTTTCATGTTGCCATTAGGGAAGGTAGATGTGTTTGACATTATAAGATGGTTTCTGGGAGCATCATTCAGATATTGAAATGGCACAGATACATTTACCTACGTTTCTGATGCGTCATCAACACGAACAGTTTTGAGGAGAAGCTAGAGACATGGCAGTGGACAGTTCTATTCCTTACCACTGTGATTTCATTTGGGGCATGAATCGTCACGATTCTATTACAATTCACTAGTCAGTGATTCACATGCACACTTGTCAATGCATTACAATGGACCACATTATCGATATCAGTTTTTAGCTCATCTCGACCAATGGTCCGATGGGCTAATGCTATGGCGAAGTGTCCGTCCACAATTCAGAGGAAGTGCTTCTTCTCCTCCTTCAGTTCTGGATGGATTTTTATTCTGATGGTTTTCTTTGATTCATCTAAGCACTGTTGACAATTCTTCCTCACAGAATTTTGAAATTTTGAATTTTGGGGAAAATATACACTTTTGTGGTGAAAACTGTGAAATTCACCAAAAATGCTTCAATTCTTGATGGATATTGATTCTGATAGTTTTGATTGATTCATCTAAGCACTTTTGTACACTTTTTATGGCCAAAATAGGGCATGTTCCCGAATTGCATGGTTGCTGAGAAAAAAATTCACCAAAATAAGACACCAAGAAAATAAAAAATTTACACATTGTCGTAAAGATTTTGGAAGAGAACCTCAACTACCAGCAAAAATATTTACAGCAGTGTGTAAACTCTCTCAGGGGAGATTAATTTACACACTGCTGTAAATATTTCACCTGGTGTCTTTCTTTAGTGTATTTACACAATAGTGTAAATGCTAAAATGACTCTTAAAGAATTTTATTTGCAGTGTGTCATTTTCATCAACTGCATAGTGTGGGGAAACAGGAGAATAAAACCAGGTGAGCTCTGTGTCATTGACGCTTTGGTTTAATTACATTTCCAGCGATGTACCTGGACCATAATTTAAGGTCAGGTCTGCGACCGTGCGTTGCCGCATCCACCACACCACAGAACCACCTTGGGTCCACCCAGGCAGACAGTCTGTCCGTCCCCACCTCTTGAAAGTAGCCATCTATCTGCCGCAGCCAGGTGAAACGAGGGTGTCGCGTTGGCCTTTTTACTCAACACTGAGGCACCTGCATGCTGGATCATGCTCAGAGAAGCATGCCACATGGGCAAAATATCATAGATGATGTTCCCTCACAATCCAAGTGATAATCCTCATCTTAGTCTCCCTAAGTAACCATTCATTTGATACAAAATCATTCCTGCGGTACCAAAGGATCCTCTGAAGAGACATAGTGCTAAAGACATCCAGTCATCACCTTAGGTCGATGATTAACGTCCAAGTCTCAGGACCGTACAGTAAAGGCACAGTCACACTTAGGAGTTTGGGCCAACGTATTTGCACACGTCGGTGATCGGTAGCCTCCAGAGAACAGCCCGGTCAACCAAATCAAACGCCTTGCCAAAATCAACATGGGCTGCAAAGAAGCAATCCTCATATTCGCGCAGTGAGTGCTCACAGAGCTAGTATGTGGTCGATATTGACGTCTAGGGTGTGAAGCTACACTGCTCCGGAGGAATCTCCATTTTAATGGTGGGGCACACTCAGACCACAGCAGGACACAATGCAGTGCACGAAGACGGTTTATTTATTTATGTAAATCACACTGACTGACATCGTGATTATGATGCATTTACTTTTACAGCCCTAATATTGAGGACACCCTGCGAAATCTTACTTTAATTTTAGCTTGTTTTATGATGTCACAAAGACGCGTAAACCCATGTTTAAAACGCCCGCTCTGTCTGTTTGCAGAGATATTACCCCAGCAGATGTATCGACTGTCTGAGGGTGTATTCTCATTTTAATAGTGTAGAACCATTGTAGAATAATTATATTCTAAGTGCTTCCCTGGACAACTCCTTGCATATGCTTGGAAGTCACATTTTGAAATAATTGCCAATAATTGCACATACTGATCTCTGTCCTCTATTTATTGTCTGTGGATCCCATTTGTGTCACAAAGGACATAGCAGTGTCTCTTGTTTCAATTATTATTATTTTTTTAACCTGACCTCTTCAAATGGGGGCGTTTTAGTTGTGTGGGTGGCTGTAGGTCATTGTAAATCAGTTCCATGCAGATGATGCCATTACTGTGCTTTGCAGAATGCCATGATCCATGGTTTCCTTATTCATCAAACCTCCCCCACACGCACTGCATCTGTTCGATCTGGAATGGGGCTCGCACTTAACCATCCTGGAGAACCTATTGAGGGGACACCCCCTAACCTTCATTTTTCCGAGGAGAGGACAGTTGCACAATGACATGGCCCCGTTTAGTGATGCATCACTGCTCAAGAAGTATTTGCTTCCTTCAAGTTCAGCACCACACATTAAACATTTGTTCAAGAAGGCAGTAATCTCCTGTTGTGTGGCTTTTCCCCCATCGACATCTGTTGATTTAGAATAGAAAGGCACTTAAATCTATCTAAATTTGCTAGTCGGTACTGTGCAAAAACCTGAGGCATCTTATAGATTTTTCTAATTAAATG
The DNA here is from genome assembly GCA_900302635.1 of Chatrabus melanurus. Taxonomy (NCBI): domain Eukaryota; kingdom Metazoa; phylum Chordata; class Actinopteri; order Batrachoidiformes; family Batrachoididae; genus Chatrabus; species Chatrabus melanurus. Next base: position 11,324 of record OMMV01190331.1, read on the forward strand.
TGTCCCTTAATTATTTCATCTTCATAATTAAATTCCTAATTAAAAAAAATTTGAGATTTGTTTGTCTCATTGAAGAAAATGATGTATTAAAGTTAGACCACTTTTCTGAGTGTTATATATACCGTAAAAGTCCTAATACACGCGCAATGCGCGAACGAATGTCCACTGGCCTGCGCGTGTATTAAGTACAAAAAATTGTACATTGTGACTTGTTTTTAAAGTGAGAACTGCGTTAACTTCGATTCAGTTGCGGGGAAATTTCACTGAGTCGCGCAGCTGCAGGAGCTGATTGTTAAAACAGCCTCATGCTCCGTTAAAGACAACGCGCTGCACTTCTGGGTCCAAACAGAGAAAGAATCTCTCAAAAACATCAGCTGAGGAAAAAGAGTCCATCTCCTCTGTTCTCTGTGAGCTCGCTGAACGGAGCGCCGCGAGCCGCGGACACGCGAAAACCCACAGTTCCTGAAAACCGGAAAACAACGCGTGTTCCCGACTTTTTCCGAGTGTCTGCTTATCTGAAGAAAGTGACGTTTTGTTTAACGTTACGTTGTTGTGGAGAAAGAAATCTCCTGTTAAACTGCTTGGAAGTTATTTGAAAGGTTTTGTATTTTTCTATAATTGCATTTTACACAATAAATGTTCTTAAAATGTTATTCTATACTATTTAAAATTTCTTAACAGTTAAGAATACAGCTTCCTGCTGATTTGATTTTTATTTGGCAATACATAAACACAAGAAAACATAATAAAATTGCAGAGGATCGCACAAAAAGCAGCCAAAGAGGCACTTATTTCCATTGTGATCCTCTTAACATGAAGAACAAACTAACACTAATTCATTCATTCATTTTCTAGACACACCCCCATTCCATTTGGGGGGCGTGAAGCCCGACCAACAGTACAATAGTATAAT
>OMMV01190339.1:0-11264 GCA_900302635.1 Chatrabus melanurus
GAGCCAGGCCGTGGTAGATGCGGCTGCGGCGGACTTTGAGCCAGGCCGTGGTGGACTTTGAGCCAGGCCGTGGTAGATGTGGCTGCGGCGGACTTTGAGCCAGGCCGTGGTAGATGCGGCCGGCGGACTTTGAGCCAGGCCGTGGTGGCTGCGGCGGACTTTGAGCCAGGCCGTGGTGGACTTTGAGCCAGGCCGTGGTAGATGTGGCGGACTTTGAGCCAGGCCGTGGTAGATGTGGCTGCGGCGGACTTTGAGCCAGGCCGTGGTAGATGCGGCTGCGGCGGACTTTGAGCCAGGCCGTGGTAGATGCGGCTGCGGTGGACTTTCCCTGTAAGCTGCTCCTGCAAGGATTCTTCACTGTCTCTTTGTTTCCCTCTGCAGGTGGTGAGCTGCAACAACCCCTCAGTCTACTCTCTGCCTCCATGGACAAAACCATGATCCTCTGGGCTCCTGAGGAAGAATCTGGAGTCTGGGTGGAGCAGGTATGCAGAATGTATGGTACTGTGAACAAGGGCTGCTCAATCCTCCTTAATCCTGGAGGCTCCCATCCTCCTTTCTCTGTGTATGTCACCCTACCCTACCCACGCCTGATCAGCTATGTCAGGTGTGTCCAGCTGATCAAGACTGCCACTTCTTGACTGGCTGAACACATTGGCTTTTGGCACAGAGGGATAATAATGTAGAAAGATTCTTCAAGATTCTCCACACTGTCTCAAATAGCTGCTTCCCTTTCACTTGCTTTTGACATGCTCATGAGTTTGAGTATACCCCAATAACCTCTCGGCTGCTGCCAGTGCCCCCGTGTTGGTTTCCACTCTCCCTGACATTGAAGTGTCAGGAATAGACGTGATAGACAGTGATGAAGAGGCACAGGACCCAGCGCATCATTTTGAGTTTAGACAAGCTCAGGTTGTCCTCCCCCATCATCCCTTCTGTCCCTCAGTCACACTGAACCACCCAATCCCCAACACATCCAGCAGGGGATGGAGAGGCTGCATAAGACACGCCATAGCCTCCGTGCCGCCTTTCGTCATAGTCTTCTTTTCCCCTGCATGCTCCGTTTATCCTTTTCACTCTGCGCTCCGGCATCCAACATTTTCTTTCTTCCTCCTCCATTCTTTTCGCCGCCTGCCTCCCTTTCTCTTCTCCCTCTCTCACATTATCTCTTCTCCCCCCCGAACACACACCTCATCCCTCTGAGCTCTCAACAGCTGCTGTTGTGCCATAGTGGGGCTAAATTTATCACAAGTGTGGATAGCAAAGAAAAAACAGTTCTATACCCATCTGCTTCACCTTTTATTAAAAAAAAGAATGGTAAATTCACAGTCGGCTCTGGCACCTGCCACTTGCATCACTGTTCCTCATACGTCACAGAAGACACTCTTACACGTATAGAAATGTGAGAATGTGTCCCACCACGTGTACACAGGGTCACACCTACACTAGTGCGCACGTCTCATGGCACACAAATGGCTCCCCTCGCCATCATAGAATAGAATAGAATATCTTTCTTGTCATTGTACATGTACAACGATATTGATTGCCAACGTTTCGGTGCAATGACATAAAACTGTATGGCAGGCACCTTGAGCACGATCACACTCTGTAGTGATTTAACAATTCCTCATTTGATCAGTTGCGTTTTCGTGCTGTTGATCTCATCACTCATATCCACAGATGACCAGACAGCAGCAGCTATCTCCTCTGATGTTGCCCGTATGATTAGTAGGGGTGGAACAATACATTATGTATTGTGGAACCTGTATCGAATCGTATTTATTTTTTTTTTTTAAATGAGCATCGTGATACCATTTAAAAGTCAAGTACTCCATGGAAGAAATAATGATCTCTTGAAGAAGCATAACTGATTTATAAAATATACAAATAGGAAACTGATAACATCAAGGATTACAATTTATTCCTCAGAATAATGTTAAACATGGCTCTTGTAATGTTGTTTGTATTGTATTATATTGAATGTAATAATGTTTTGTGATAACGGCTAATTAGCGAAGCTAACATTTTCCTTAGCGGAAACTTTGAAAACGATTACCAGTAGCTTCCACTAAATTCATTTCCGCCACCTTTAAGTCAGTGGAACCAGGTGTCTTTAGCTTTTAGCTGGAGAAAACTGGCTGTAAAAGTGACGATTTTCTTTGACTAAAGTTTAACAGTCAAAAAGGTTTGCAGGCACTAAAAAGCATCGCCTCGTGGAGATGGAGGAGCAGGTGGTCCAGTCTGAGTTCTTTAAATTATTTTCAAGAGCCTGACTAATATGGATTTTTTTGGGGACCGATATGATACCGATATTAGGGAGTAAAAAATTTCCGATACCGATATATCTGCCGATATATGAAAGTGTTCATTTCTCACAAATTTTTCCAAAATATGACAAAATGCCAAACGTAATAGATTTATACAGAAATACAGCTGTCTGGGATCGTATTCCGTCATCTTGGATTATTTTGTTCGAGCAACCAACCAATCAACATCACGCTGCCTTCAATCAGATTGGCAGTCACTGTGTCGCTTACGTCAGAATTTGCATAAAATAGACTTCTCGTCTATTTTGGCCCCGCCTATCCAGCGGCATAGCGACCACTTGTCTCTTGTTGCTGTAAAGTGTCCACTCTGATTGAAAGTGAGTGGCAGCTGGTCACTTTTCCACTGTCTCTTGTAGCTAATGAGACCAAGGGGTGATGGGGATCCCACCCATGCTTGACAGCATTGTAAACAATGCAGTCAGACCGCCCTCTGCTGAACAAACTATGTAATGACACCATTTCCAACAGCCAAAGTGTTTTTCTGCATTGTTTATTAGGCAAAATAAAAGTTTTCAGATCTGCAAAAATAACGCTGATACAGATATGTTTGTGAAAGGCTCACATCGGCCGATATTATCGGCCAACCGATATATCAGTGAGGCTCCAGTCGATACCAATATATTTGCAGAAGGCTCATATCGGCCAATATTATTGGTCGGGCTCTATTATTTTCCATGTGTATTTTTATTTCTTATTCATGTGATACTTTCTGTAATGTAAATAAACTGTATGTTGAATGGAAACTACTGTTTAACCCCTTTTGGGAACCTCCAGGTTTACGCTTCAACATATTAAAATTTCAGCTCTTTAGGTTTGTTTTTCAGGGTTTTAGAGCCAAAAAACCAAGCCAAAGCTAATAAATTTAATCAAAGTTAGCGGTTATGGTAGCTTTTGCTAAATGCTTTCGTGGTTTGTTGTTTTCGCGTCATCACTGTTGACTTTTCAGTTAGTAGATTTGTGATTATGGGAGCTAACTTTTAGGTTCGCTGTGCCCACCACTGGTGATATGTATTGAATCGTGATAGGTATGTCATGATACGTGTCGTATTGTGGAGCAAGTGTATCGTTCCACCCCTAATGATTAGACAAAGGTGGTCATGGGAACACAAAGTGGCATTAGCATTCAAAGCAAGTCTGCTGGATCCAGTTCCAATTGATGTTACAGGGAGTTAAAATTAAATAAAAATACAATCCCAGTGGCTGGTACAACCCTTATTGTAGAATGTGGGAAAAATGCAGAGTATGAATCTCCTCCATTTCTTTTCCAGATAAGAGCCAAACTCTTTGAACTGATGCACTTCCTGCCTGCAAAGCCAGCTTAACCTCCAAAGCTGCAAAACACACAAGCAGTGAAAATATCAGTATATTAAACAGTATTTACATTTTAATGCCATGTGCTGCTTTACGTGTTAGAATTGAATAGGCTCCACAAAGGCTTTTATGTTTGACATTGACGTTTTTGGCAAAACAGAGTCCAGGGCGGTAAATCACCAGCCATGTGTGTCTTAATTGGGCGACTTTTACAAAGAAGTGCTGCACTTCTTCACGCTGATTAGAGTAATTGGTGAGATATAATGGAGAGTGGGGTTAGCAGTGGGGCGGCTTGGGCCTACCGCTGCGTAAAGCACATCTTACTAACGAGACACACTGGTAATTAACATCTCAGACTGACCACAGCGGGCCACCGCAACGCCTGGAGGGACCGTCAGCTCGTGTGTTTTCAGAGAACCTATTTTCAGAAGTCTTGTGTATTCAAGTTGTGCTTGCCCCATGGTACATTAAAAAAACTAGAAGGGTCACTGAGAGTGCAACACCCGCGCCTTATGTGTTTGATACTGATTCATGCAAATTAATTCTTTGTGATTCAGTGATGCCATGGTTCTGTGTGTCCTTGACATTTGATCAAGAGTTAAACAGTTATGACTTTGAGTTTTTGACCTTTCAAGTTTACCCAAAGTCAAAGGTCATGTGACCAGTAGTAAGCTAATGAGTTAGTGTTTAATAGTACCTCTATGGTTATCTTTAACCAGTTCCTCAAAATAGCTATTCTAATTGAATTTGACCTTTCACGGTCACTCAAAGTCAAAGGGCTAGGTGACCAATAGAAATGTGATGCGACTCCATACAGTCAGGACAGTGACATGATTTTTGTAATTTGAAATTAAACAATCAAGATGTACTTGTGGTGTAGACTTTTAGCTTTACTTCTATGGGTTTAACAAAAACATCACAATAACCATTTGGGAATTAAAGCCATTTTAATACACAACTTCATATCTTTCTTGAAAAGCTAGAGTTTGCCAGAAGGCACATGGGAGAATATCCTTCTCTGCTCCACTCCACCATGAAGCTGTGACTGATGGTGCAACAGTTTCTCCAATCAGAGCTACAGAGTTTTGTCTGGGTGTCTTGGTGGCTCCCCTCACTAGTCTCCTTCTTGCATGGTCACTCTGTTTTTTTGATCTGCCTACTCCAGACAGATTTACCATACAGTGCCATACTGTTTGTATTAATAGTAAATCCTTTCGGCTTCTCCCAATTTCAACTCTGGGTCGCCACAGTAGATCCGATATGGATCTGCATGTTGATTTGGCACAAGTTTTACGCCGGATGCCCTTCCTGACGCAACTCCACATTACATGGAGAATGGGCAGGGGTGGCTTTGAACCGGGAACCTTCCTCACTGAAAGCGATTGCTTTAACCGCTTGGCCACCACGCTGATGCAAATGAAGTCCAAGACATATTCAGTGACTTGGAAATGTTCATGTGTCCATCCCCTGACTTGTCTAAAGAAAACTGGCTGTAAAAATGATGATTTGTATTAAAAATAATCCTTATATTTTGTTTGTCCAGTTACTTAGAGGCCTGAGATTGGAGGAATGGTGTATAAAAATGGCTGTAATTCCTAAAGGCGCAGTCACTATGATGTTTGGGCCAACGTGGGCCAACGTTGGCCCAAACATCATAGTGTGACTGCGCCTTAAATGATTAATGTGATATTTTTATTGAACACCTTGAACTACTTATGGACCTGACTGTGTTTAATTCTAACCACAGGCATATCTTGAACCACTTCCTCAAAGTAGCCATTCTAAAGGTTCCCCCATACATCAGCATTGGGCCAAAACTTTGACCTTGGCCTGTAACCTTGACTTTTAAGTAATTTTTCTTAAAATCAAATTCCTTTGTCCTTGGCTAACCCTCATTTATTCCACCAAGTTTGGCCCAAATCCGGTCAAAAGTGTTTGAGCTACACAGATGGACACACAGTACCGAAAACGATACCTCCTCATGCACTCTTGCTCGAGGACATAAAAGGAAATCATCTTTAAAAAAAAAAAAGCGTTACTTGTGAAAGCTTTGTATGTATGCATGTTTCAAAGGATGCAGTAAGAGGTATTTTCTTGTTGTACTGTACGACTTCAAGAGGAATGACTTGAACGCTATTTTTCAGTATTTCATCAGCCAAAGAAAATTAGATTTGAAAGCCTGTCCTCATATTTGACTTGCACTCTGTGAGTGCTCGTCGCTCTCTGTTCCTCAGAAATGATAGATGCCCTTCTTTCTTTGTTGTCCTTGTTCTCTTCCTCCCCCGTGCCTCTCCTGGTCGGCGATAAGACACGTCCCACATCCATATTGTTCCTCCTCCCGTAAACAAGACAAATGGTGACATTTTGCCTCTGTGAGGTTTTACGTGATTTATGTCCGCTTCTCGTGTGCAGAATTTTAAAATCCATCTGCCTAATGTTGCGTCTTGATCGCGCTCAATCTCGCGTCTTCATTTCTACCTCAGTTTCTCGCTTACCTTTCTCTCTCGGGATGGCTGGGGGAGCATGCCATTCAAAGTAAGTGCATGCCTTTATTGCCGTCATTAGTTCTGCTGTGTTTCAGCCTGCAGACACACATTACTTTGAAGGTCACTGATGAGCGGCAGAAGGCGGACGGTGGAGGACACGGCTTTGCTCCCACATAGAGTAGACCGATGTAGTGAGGATATGGTTGTGTACCTTTTTAATGTGTTAACACATTACTTCCTTTTGCGTTTCTGCAATAGCCGCGGCTCATTGATGCACAGACTAATGATCTCATTCTACCTACATGCAAAAACACTCCAAGCTGTGCTGTTTTTCCACCATTAATCTTTCAAATTTATCACTTCTGTATCATACTTCCTCACAGCAAACCTCCACGTCATTTCACGCACAAACTAATTAAAGATGTTAGCGATAATGTACCTGACGACAGTGCTGCTGAGGTAGAAATCTGTAGGTGGGATTCTGTTGCTATCGATTTGAAAAGATCTCCCTCCTGGGCCCAGTTTACCTCTGTGGGCTCGGCACCTGATAAAGACTTTAATTGTGCATGTTGTATTTTGCAGTGAGATGTTGTCCTGTTCCATAAACTAGTCAAAGCCCTTGACTCAATACTTTCTTTTTTTTGGCAGTGAACAAATTCACAACAGTGCATTGATAACTATGAGTTAAAGCCGTGCGCAATTTGTGACACGTCTTTAGTAGGTGTGCACCGAGCCGATATTTTGATCGGTATCGGTGCGATATTGGCTGAAATTACTGGATCGGATATCGGAAATTAAAAAAAAAAAAAAAAATCCGATTGCTTTCAGTTTCAGTTGATGTTTTGTTAGTTGGCTACATTAGCAAAGTACATCAAGACAAATGTATTTAACAGAATTATATCAGATTGGAAGTGTCAGATACTTAAGTTTTTGCTATCATATCGGACATGAAAAAGTGGTATCATGCCGTCTCTACTCTTTAGATGAAATGCCGACCCCACTAATGTAATTGTCCAGTCATGCACTGGAGTGTTGATGATTCAGGGATCACTTTCCTGCATTGGTCATTACGTTTCAAGTCAAGTCTGGGAGCATCTGCTGTTGCTGCGCGTCGCCGTATCCACAACACCACAGAACCACTTTGGGTCCTGGATGGCAGACAGCCGGTCCATCCTCACCTCTCAAAAGTCACCATCTATCTGCCGCAGCCAGATGAAGTGTGGGCGTCCCCTTGGACGTCTCTAGCCACTGGGGTCCTCAACACTCAGGCACTTATGCGCTGGATCATGCATAGAGAAACACGCCACATGGACAAAATGTTGAAGCTGACGCTCCCTCACAATGAAAGTGATACTGCTCATCTTAGTCTCCCCAAGTAATTGTTCGTTTGGCACAAAGTCATTCCAGCAGTACCCAAGGATCGTCTGAAGAGAGCTGGTACCAAAGACATCCAGTTATCGCCTAAGGTCACTGGTTAGCATCCAAGTCTCACAGCCATACAGTAAGACAGGTAGCACCAAGACCCTAATGACTTGGACCTTTGTTCTCTTACAAAGATATCGCCATCACCAAACACCTCAGTCCAGTGACCTCATGACTCCATAAGCTCGATAAAAACATTTCAAGGACAACGCTTATTTATTCTGGTGTAACTCGGGTAGTTTGCAGCAGGTTAAAAGAGCTTGTAGTTGGAAGAGCTGTCCTAAGCTTCAACAAGCACCCTTATTTTCAGCATTTTATGGAGATTTTCAATATTTCCATTAATTTTGAGGTTATTCCCAGTTATTTCTGTCTTGTCTTATAATCCTGCACTGAATCCTGCTGGTTATGCAAGAAACGGGATATGGTATTGATATTGTGTTCTATTTCAAGATTTAATTTCTTTTCTATATGGATATTAAAGCTAATGAAACACTGCATACACATGGCAATTTTCGCATTTTTAAACCCAATAACAACCTTTAAATTTTTCAATGAGTATTCGTGTGAGTCATGTAGTAATCTTCTTTTTAATGTCCTATACTTGTTAGTTTTAATTGCGCTCTTTTATTTCATGTTTTATTCTCATCTCTGTGAAAATACAAAACAAAAAAACCAATGAGGAAATATAATGCCATCTTATTAAAAATCAGACAGTGACCACCTCAGATTTTCATCAAACTTAAGTCACAGAAAATATATACCGCCAAATAAATACACACAATTTTTTTTTTTAAGGGGAAAAAAAAAAAATTCCAATCAGAAACTTTGACAGAGGTCTCCACAGCCCAAAATGACCAAAATGTGACATTTCTTGTGACAAAAATCTTATTACAAAATGTTCTCTTCAGTGCCCTTATGTCTACAAGCTGCAGTCAGGTACATAAGTATTTGGAAAGTGACACAATTTTTGTAATTTTTCATCTGTACACCACCAAAATGAAGCTGAAATGACACAATCAAGATGTGATTTGAATCCTAGACTTTCAGCTTTAAATTCAAGGGTTCAACAAAGATATTGCATTAACCATTACAGAATTACAACCATTTTTATGTACAGTCCCTCCACTTTCAGATCCCATAACAACTTAGACAAATAAAATGTAAGGATTATTGTTAATACAAGTCATCACAACTCACTGAATATGCCTTTGGGTGAGGCGTTGCAAAGTCGACTTGTCATAGATCATGGACACTTGCGTCTGCCACACGAAGAGCGGTAATACCGGGGAGACTCAGTCACATCCTGCGTTGAAAGCAGGCAGAATGTTTACAAATGTTTGCAACATCCGCTGCTGGGATTGGTCAGAATTGCAAGCAACTGCAAATTTTCTGTGTTTACAGGAACGCAGCATCAGCTGTGAGACCTCCTCCTACGTTTCACGTCGGCGCCAGGAGGTGCCCATGTGCCTTCTGACAAACTGTAGCTGAAATTTAACGTCTTCTGTTTTAAGAAAATACTGGTGGTGAAGGTAAAGGTGGTGGCCACTACGTGGTGCCAGGGTTGACCCGAAAGTGCATTATTGTACTTTCGTGCCACCCGGTGGACCGCAACCTTAATGGATTGACGTGAACTAATTCTCATAACATAAAGGAGTGAGATACACTTTAATCATTTCAGCTGAAAAATCTTTGGGGCTTTGTCTCGTTCAATTTTTAATGATAACCAAGTTTCTGGATATTTTGAGGAACTAAGGTATACATATTTGTATACATTCATATTCTGTGCGTACAGCTAATATTATATTGGCTTAAAAATTTGGTCTGTTTGTTTGGTGGTAGGTACTTCCTGTGACCTAAGTTTGAAGAAAATCAGAGGTAGTCACGTCATAGCCTATCTAAGCCTTAGGAAAAAAAAAAGGTTAATTCGCTAATATGTTAATTCGCCAGTGTAATTGGTAGTCGCTAGTATTTTTATTGCATAGTAGAAATCTATAATTGTGCCTGTTGGCTCCAAATATAGATTTGAATTGACAGAATTGTCTTGGCGCACAGAAGAGTGGTGTCCAACACTGAACTGGAGGTGAGATGACTAAATGAGAGAGTTTACTATCTAGTATTGTTATGACCTAAAGTGCAGTGATGATGGAATGTTTATACCGTATTTTCTGGACTATATGTCGCACCGGAGTATTAGTCACATCGGTCCAAAATTGCATAGAGAAGAGAGGGGAAAAAAAGTATAACGTATAAGTTGCATCCTTCTATAAGTCGCATTTATTTTTTAAACATGGTGCCACTGCTTCATGCAACAAGAAGCAAAATGAATTCAATTGCCACATTATTTATTAATAACACAAACCGCATTATGGGCTAATTAATGTTATTGTATGAGGCACAAAGAGCTCAAGAGTAAACTGCTTCTTGTGGCAACAGATGAACATCAACTTCGCTACATGTAAATCAACATTTTAAAACGACTTTACATTTTTAAAACATTAGGGGCAAACAAGTGGAGTGCTGAGTAGTATGAAGGTTATTCCCTCTCTTTATTCAAACGTGTGGTCTTTCAGTTTGAAAGCATGATTTATTAATTTTGCTCATTCTCTAAGACCCAGCACATCTTCCTCATTCAGATCTTCTTCTTCTTGTTTTACGGCGGTTGGCATCCAGCTTAATGGTGCATTACTTCCACCTTTTGCTCCGGAGTGTTGATCAGACAGTACATCATTCAGATCTGTATAGAAGAGGGGCAGCTTTCATTTGTCACGCATGTAGAGGGTGCTATCTTTCGGAAGTAGATGATAATGAAATATATTTTCCACATATAAATATGTCGCAGGAAGAGCCAAACCAGTTTTTTCAAAAAGAAAAAGCGTATGGAAGTGTGTTTTTTTTTTTTTTTAATTTTAAACAGTCTGTGTGCTCTTCCTGGTGAACATTGCATAGGGGTCAAAGGCTCCCATCTTAATCCAATTTATGTAAATCCTTCTGTGATCTCAAGCTTTGCAATCTTTCACAATTATTTGTTTAATATGACATGCTGCATTGCAATGGCCTCATTCATTATGAGACAAATGTATTTTGTTTTGAATAAAAAGGCTGCACAGTTTACTCAACCCTAATGCATCTAATAAGTCCTGTTTTGCATAATTTCTCATCTGACTTGTCGGCTTAATTTGCTTTTTTTCCCCTCTCTCTCTCTCTCCATGATTATGGCGGCTGTTGGTTAATAAGTCTCAGTGGCAGACAGAGCAGATTTGACATTCCCAACTTTTTGGCTTTCCTGTGATTCTGAGAATGTAGTTTAAGAGGTTTGAGGTAACAAAACCCCCAAGTGTGACAGAATGAACGCTGTGTGGAGGTAAGGCGCTGAAAATAACTTGCTTCAGTCAGTTACCTTTTCTGTTCACATTCGCGCTGTTGCAGGTTAGTTTGATCTTTGGTATAAATTAGTGACTCTGACCCAGAAGCTAAATGTTTTTCACCCACCTGATGTGATGCGTTGTATATATATCTGATCAGTAATTGTTGCACCTCTTAATAAAGTAAGTCCTTTTGGCTTCTCTCTTTTTCACTCAGGGTCGCCACAGCAGATCTAATGTGGATCTGCATGTTTTCCGCCTGACGCAACTCCACATTACATGGAGAATGGGCACAGGTGGTCTTGAACTGGTAACCTTCTCTTTTGGAGATAAGTGCACTGACCACTTGGCTTTTTTTT
>OMMV01190353.1:7546-25792 GCA_900302635.1 Chatrabus melanurus
GCGCGCCTTTCTTTTTCTTTTTTTTTTTAAGAATTACAATAGAGATAGAAGTTGGCAATTTTGAAGGTAACTGAAATAAAGTGAAAAAATAAGGGAACAGATTGGACATAGGACCCTTTAACACACTGTGTAAAATTGTTTTCAGAATGCAGAGGTTCTAGCTCCATATTTTGATACAAAGACCTCTGACTGAATGAAGATTAAAATTGGAATAATAATAATAAACTTGTCTACTTCTCATATATCACAATCATTCCATGCAAATAAAAAATAAAAAAATACGGCTCAGCTCTCTTTATCTGACCGGCCAAAATTTCCAAATCCATTTTTCTCAAAAACAATACAAAGCGGACACAGAACCACCTGATTCTCAGCGAGCGACACGCTGGTGTCGGCAGTGTTACGTACTCTGCAGCCGCCGCGTGGGACTCTCGCCGTGTAGCTGCCTGCGCTGTGCGTTCGGGGAGGCACGTGGAAGCGGGATGGAGGACACATCGTGGGTCTGCAGCTTGTACCAGTGCGGCTCGTCATCCAGAAGAGCCGTCTCCAGCTCGATCAGGATCTGCCAAAGGAGGAAGTTCACAATTTAAAACCCTAAACGGAGCCTCGTGAACAGTGACCTCACCTTAAACATGACCTGACGCCATGCACGTATGAACTATACGTCTACACAGCAAGTTCAGCCGGTGCTGAGGCAGGTAAAGCGTTACAGTTCTGGTGTTAAACACTGGCCTCACATCTGAAGAGTGTTAAATCACACAGTGTTAATTCAACTCGAATTCTCTATGTTTAGAATTGGTGTATGGTTTCAAAATTATTTTCATTGAAATTTTTCTGATCAGTACTGTGTGCATGCAACTGGTGTGTTTGGATTTTTGTTTTAATTTTACTATTTTTATGTTATATTTTCAGCACCTTGAAATTTTATTACTGGAAAGTGCCATATAAAGGAATACTTTATTATTATTATTATTATTATTAAGTCTACTGGTACAGGAAGGACAGACGTGTGAAAAGAATATGTGGGTGAGCATTTTTTGAACGTAAAGAAAGCTAAATAATTAAATTAAATTAATTACATTTTAGATCAGTGCAGCTGGTTTACAAAGCATGAATTACTGCATTATAACGCTTCTTTCTTCATCCCTATCTTGCGTTTGTTGAAGAGGATTAGCTGAGACATCAGTGTGAGTGGGATTTTAGCATCAAGGGTTCCGGGCGTCCTTACCTCTCCCAGAAACTCGCTTTCCTCCTCTCGTACTCGGGCTTGGTCCCACAACGTGATCTCCAGCATCCGTTCCCGAAACTCCCGCCGGTGGACTGGCGAATACATAAAGGTCTGGTTCCATTTGGGCTCTAAGGATTTCTTTACTGTTTTTGTTCTTCTCTTGCTTTTGTCACTGGAGGAACAATAATTCAAACTGTTTTTATTTACAACCATGGCGGAGAAGAGCCACGAACACAACAGGTCAACACCACAACACAGCACAGAGCACAGCACTGTTGCATGCTGGGAATGGTGGCGAGAATGTCGCTGCTTTGTGCATTCCTTGTGCGCATCCCTGTTAAAAGGTGCGTTATGTAGTTTACAGCGACATCTAGCGGTGAGGTTTCACAATGCAACCCACACAATACCGTACCTTCACGCGTGAGTTAAGGGTAAGGAACTGGGTGGGTTGCAATCTGAAACCTCACCGCTAGATGTCGCTGTGAACTACATAATGCACCTTTAAATGACACTGAACTGCAAACAACAAACTATCCATACATACTTCCAGTCAAGTTTAGGTCCTTTAAAAAATGGTAATAGGCCCTTTTCACACCACAGGTAACGCTGTTGCTTTTTATACAACAGAATTTAGGCTCCGACGACATGGGTTCCTAGTCCTGGGTTTTCCGATTGCACATAAACTCAGTTTGCCGATTGGATTGTTACCAGGATTATTCAAAAACTAATTAAATGATTTTCATGACACTTAATTGATTAGAAGAAGAAGAAGTAAGTCCTAATTAGGCCTTGAGACTCGGTGCTTAACCCTGGATTCCATAGGATGAAGCGGATGAGAGTCTACAACTCCCCCTGGATGGGATGCCAGGCCATCACAGGGTACTTCCCCAGTTGTTGGCCAGCACCCATTTACAGCTGGGTGGACTGAGACAATGCAGATGAAGTGTGTTGTCCAAGGACACAGACAGGTAGCCTGACTGAGAATCAAACCCAGGTCTACATATTGGTAGCCCAACTCCTATCCACTGAGCTACCTGCTCTGCAATCGATTAGCCTAGTCTGAAATAGATGCAATACACTTGTGATGCACGATAATGTCTTTCTGAATGAGACAGCAAATGAATAAGCAGCCAGTGGTAACTGTTGCTGCTCTTACCTTCTATCGGGGAGGAAGTAGATTTTGACGTAAGGGTTCCTGGGTCGGCCGTCTTCTCTGGGTGGCAGGTCTTTGGCACCCAGGATAGTGACGATTAGCTGATGGCCCACTTTGTCGTACCACATTTTGACCTGCGGGGACAGAGCAGAGGCAGTCCACTGAGAGAGGATCAAGAGGACTAAAAAAAAAATAATAATAATAATAATAATAAGCGAGACAAATGCAGGAGAAGACAAGTTCATCCAATCTGTTAACCTTTGAGCAACCACTCAGTTTTACCGTGACAGTCTTCTCATGCATTTTACCCTCTAGGGAAAACCAAAGAATGATGGTAACCTGCTAAAATGATGACAGGTCACATGCTTGGCAGGGCAACATACCAGAACTAAAGTGTTAATTAAAACTTGGACCTCCTGCATTAATGTTCAAAACTATTCATATATTTGAATGCCTTATTCAGTGAACATGGTATCAATGTGTGATCTAGCTGTATATTCAAAAATAGATTGTCACACTTTTTTTACAGTGATTTCTTTTGTTTTCTAAAATAATGTGTGCGTTTATGCCTGTCCTCTGCAGGCATAGTGAAAAAAAACACAATGCATTGGACCAAACGTCATTTAAAGAGAAGTGATTTGAAGTGCAACAGCAACATGCGCTAAAGTTAACTATATATGGCCTGTTAAATGATGCCGTCTACCAGCGATGATGTTGCCTCTTTCGGATACCATCAATGTTGGGAAATCAGTCATGCTGTTCACAGTGGAGGGAAGTATGGACGCACATTAACGAAACTTAGAACAGAAAACTTCAACGGAAAGAAATAAAGATGAAATGAAAAAAGTTCAACTTCTGAGCTCTTGTCCATACTTCTTTTAAAATGTCATTAAGAAAAGGGTCTGTGACACTGAAAACTACCAGCTACACATGCAGCAACACAAGAGAGGGCATTCAAGACAAGATCTGATAAAGGCAAACGACAGACAGCAGGGGCTTATGGGAAAACAAATTGTACCAAGTCATCTGGAAGACTAGCCCACCACTCGACCGCACAGTGCAAAATATTCATATATATACATATATACACCTTACTGTACTGTATGTGAGCTGATAAAGCACTGCTGAAGAGGTTTACAATGAAAACATTTCGATAATGACTCTTAATTTGAATGACACCCAAAGCAAACTCTGCTCAAAGATGAAGAAAATGGCTTTACAGCGTGTCCAACCTGCTCACATACAAATCCTATTTATTATAATTATTATATTTATTATCGGTTTACATTTGACAGGCCCTTTTACCCAAGGTAAAAAAAAAACAAAAACCCCGTTCTCACTTTCACTGATACGCATCCTGGAAGGTCATGGTTTGAAACTTTGTCCCCAGCTTGGAAAACCTTGGAGGGTTTGGAAATATTCCTTTATTGTGCTGTGATCTTGCTTCTCACTTTCACAGATTTGTATACCCAAAGGTCACGGACTGTAAGGCTGGTATCTCATTGGCAGACGACTATTTAGCGACTGTGACGACTGAATTTTTAGATGACTGCAAGACGAATTTGGCCAAGTTTTTGGCGACATTGGGGGCGACGTATTTGCCACTTTTTGATGACCGTTTAACGAATTACATGACCGCTGGGCGTCTTGTCGAAGAATATTTGCCGAATATTCACAAAGCGGCCATATGTCTGTCGTCCTCAATTCGTTCATTACTCGCTAACAACCGGCGACCGCATTTTGACCATGATGCGACCTTGTAGCAAATTAAGCAAACTGGGCGACTGAAACAGACCGGGGGGCGACTTGGTAGCAGTCTATTGAAGACTCCTTGGTGAGTAAAAAGAATAGTTAGAGAATAGTTAGGAAAAATAAGCAGTCGTTCATTCGCCACCAGGGTTTTTGAACATGTTCAAAATCCACAGGCGAATAAAATTTAGGCAAGCAACTAATTAGTGAATGGGGATACGAATTCCGACTGCGTAGGGAATAATTTCAGACTACATTGAGACCAAGAGCCGAACTAGAGGAATGGCCATTCGTCTCACTCGTCAATCAGTCGCAAGCCCAGTGAGATACCGGCTTAACTGTGTCAACCTAGTGTGTGAAGATCACAGTTGCCCATAAATGTGACCTAGCGCGTGGTTTGATGACACAATGTGTCAGACTTGTACCATGTGACGGGTGCAAAAAGAACCATAGCAAACCCGTAGTATTACTTTAGCACAAGCTTGCCACTTCCAGGAAACCTCCTGGTCATATCACGATATTTACGACAATATTACGAGATCCATGGAAATGCAAGGGATTACCAAAGTATGTCAAAGGTCACAATGGAGAAAAGAAATTTTCAAACATCTTGAAAATTCTGCCGTGATTAAAACAAGACCACGGCACAATGACAGAACACCCCGGTTCATCATAGATACCTTCCTGGACCCTCTAAGGTTTTTCAAAGTATGGAAAAGTTTCAAACTGTGACCTTCCGGGATGCATATCCATGAAAGTGAGAATGGGACTTTAACCGTGGAGGGATTGGCAAAGCCTAACCAAGGGCTCACCAAACCTGCTCCTTGGAGAACACCTGCACTGATTGTTTTCCAACTCTCCCTGCTCCAACCCTTGCTAATTAACTAAGTCAGCAAATCGAGAGCTCGGAAAAACCAGACTTGACGAATCAGCTGTGGAAGCAGCAAGGAGTCATGGAAAAGACATGGGGCAGGTGATCTCAAGGAGAAGGGTTGGTGACCCCTGGCCGGTACCATGAAGGCAAACGATTTATACAAGAAAATGTAGAAGTGATTGAATATCTCTTGCAGAAGTAGAAAAAGAGAAGTAACTCCTTGACAGACCCTGAGGCCCATTGGTGCCACTGCGTATCCCCGGATACCGTAGTGTGAAGCGGATGAAAGTCTACGAGGTCGGGATCCATTTACAGGTGGGTGGACTTAGACAATGTAGATGAAGTGTCTTGTCCAAGCACACAAACAGGTTTACATATTCGTAGCTCAACTGCTGATCCCATTGAGCTATCTGCTATGAATAACGCTTCGAGTCCAGTTAAACCAATGATTAAGAATGTGACATAGGGGTATATTCCTCGATGACAGGTCATTCTCAAAAATTGCCAAAAGTGAGAGAAACGAGGGCTATCCACGACACCTCCAAAGGAGTTACAGCTTCAGTGGCTCAAACCGGAGATACAACTACTACCCCGTCACCATTATTAGCTTTATAGTAAAAGTCAATAAGCATTTTCCAGAGGGCACATGAGAAATTTTAAAGTCAGCTGGAAAATGATTCCTTGATCTAAAATGGAGGGCACCATGCTAAATGGAATGTTTGGCAAAACCTCCAAGGGGGTGAATGCTTTATTTTGTAGGCACAGCAACAGCATCGGTGAGGTCATTACCCGGAGTTCCAAGCAAATGCAATAAACGTCATGATACAGAAATTATGAAGATTAACACAAAAGTAGTCTGCAGTATGTCAGTAAAACAAGAGAGACTAACGTCAAAGACGATCGATTTAAAAAAAAACAACCTCACATGCACAGCAAACCTTCAGAGCTTTACTTGGTGTGATGTTTGATATTTGGGAGGTACAATTTGCTTATCTGTCAAGTCTTATCTGAGCAGGAAAATGCAATTTGATATCCAAAAACAGGACACTGAACTTGGGATCTTTTCGTTACAACATGAAACGCCAACCACGTCATCACTTGACTCACTGTAGATGTGACGATGGTTGAATCATGCTTTCATGTCACAGTGAAGCAGAAAATAACCAAAGTCCACTGTACTGAAGTTTGGAGAGACACCCTCCTGCATTGCTGAAGTTAGCATCCAAAATTTAGAAGAAAAAAATTACAACTTATTTCGAGGTCAAATCAGGCAATGGAAGAGTGTCTCTTAAAATTAGTTGAGCATGCAATACCTACAGGTTTAATGATGCAAATAGCTTAAAATGAGTTGTAAGTATGTTAATCATAACAGCAATATCAACAAAAATCAAACTGTATTAAATGACACAATGCACTGCACTGAGAGGGAAACTCGAAGCTGCCATTTCCCCAGGAATGCATTTTCCCAAGAATGGCAACAGAAAAAAAGGCCAGTCAACAATCAATGAGCAAAGACCAAATAGAGATTGTGCCCTTCAGACAGGGCCCATTACCTGGACCCTAGGGGCAAAAGGCGTTGTTCTTCTACTAAGGCTTTGGCTCTGGATAAGCAAAATTAAAGAGCAAAAGGGAAAAAAAAGAAAGAAAGAAATGCAATAAAACCAAAAACAACAACAAAAACTCACAAAATACACAACAACATACATTTGGAGATGGGAGATTAAGTGCAGTGATTTAGGATCCTTCTTTTATTTGTAGCTTTGTGATGTCACTCCACTTCTTTGTGATTCATCTTAGTCCGTCTTGTGTTCTTGTGCAGAGATTCTCTGCAGATACGATCAATGTCTCACGATTATATCTCTTTTCTCTGAACAGTTTATTTGTTAAGAAAAACAGATCAGCTACTGAAGGCATGTTTACTTATCGGAACTGCTTCAGTGTTTGTTTTTTTGTTTGTTATTTTGAGCTCCTTCAGTATTTGGGCTGCAAACTGTTACACGGCTTATTTCTGATTGGCTCAGTGGGTGTGGTTGCATTAAATCTGTTTTATGCATCTTGATCTTCATGTATGGCGATGCACACAAGCGACTTTCAGAGGCGTTAGTTATATTGCTGCTTTATTCATACTGTTAAAGATGTTACTGTGTCCGGTCTGTGGGAGTGTCATGTACAAAAAACATGGGCAAAAAACAAAAACAGAAAGAGATTGGTCCACTGGCCGTGTAAAAATGAGAGCCTGCAGCAGGCGTCCCTTCTGACAGATTCATCACACTGACAGATTCACAGGTCACATGATGCACAAATGTATGTTGGATGCATGAACAAATGTATGTATTTATTTGTCTGATGGAGCTCGATGCCAACGTTGCCTGTGCCCAGTCCCAGGCACAACAACTACTGACAAGCTGCATATACCCATATCCATGGCTGCAGTGCCTTGCCCACGAATGTGAGTGCATCAATGTAATGACAAAGAGGGAGCACATCGGGGGCGGAGTTTAACTTAACTGTCATCTTAACTGTAACTTAACCTCCCCTTGTCCTATTGAAAGCTGACCACCTGCGTTATTTTTGGCTTAGGTGGTGGATGTACACTTGATAAAAGCTGCGCCAACTGTGGTACAACCTCCACATGGAACTGTTCCATTTCCGAGTACGACTTTGAACTTGTAGTCCATTGCTCCACAGCCAATTTTGACTTAATTGGTACCACCAAAGGGAGCAAAATGACACGTAAAATCAAGTCAAGTCAAGTCTGGGAGCATGCACCAGTGCCGCGCGTCACCACATCCACGACACCACGGAACCACCTTGGGTCATGGATGGCAACCATCCAGACAGACAACCAGTCCATCCCCACCTCTCAAAAGTAACCATCAATCTGCCCCAGCCAGGTGAAGTGTGGGCATGTCCTTGGCCATCTCCAACCACTGGGGTCCTCGACATTGAGGCACTTACGTGCTGGATCACGCACAGAGAAACGCGCCACATGGTCAAAATGTCGTAGCTGACGCTCCCTCACAATGCAAGTGAATCTTCTCATCTGAGTCTCCCTAATTAACTATTCCTTTGACACAAAGTCTTTCCAGGGGTACTCAAGGATCCTCCAAAGAGACCTAGTACCAAAGACATCTAGCTGTTGTATCAGGTCACTGGTTAACATCCAAGACTCACAACCATACAGTAAGACAGGAAGCGCCAGGACCCTAAAGACTTGGACCTTAGTTCTCCTGTAAAGATAACAGCATCTCCAAACACCTCTGTCCAGGGACCTCCTCACTCCGTAAGCTCTTCCCAGGCGTCTCTCGACATCAAACGCAGAGGACACAGAGGCCTGAATGCCGCTGCTGAGATAAGTGAATGTCTCTACAAGTTTAACACGTACACCTCATACAGTTAAACTTCTGATGGCCGAGTCACGGAAAGCCTGGATCTTAGTCTTGATCCAGGATAATCACAAACCCAGACAATCCGACTCGTCACTCAACTTCTCAAAATGCTGCAATCAGGATATCCATTGATTCTGCAAAGATCACAGCATCGTCCACAAAGACAGGGTCAATAAACCTTTCCTTGTTGACAAAAGCACCTAAGCCGCTGGTTTTCTGTCCTACTGGGTGTCATGCCACCCTCCTCACCAGCGTGAACACTCGTGGGGGAGCTGGTTTACACGCCGGCCACCCGTCCATGCAACAGGTTCTACTGGGTTACAATGTTACCAGTAGCAAGCTCAGTGCTGACCCTGCCAAAAGCTGCTTAGCTCATTCAGGTGTCTGTTAGCTCATGATTGGCTGAGCACACCTGAATGATGAAAAATGTGCAAGTTAGGGGGTCCCTGAGGACCGAGGTTGGGAATCACTGGACTCGGGGATGCAAAAAAAAAATGACAGCAGCAATTACTTGTTGTTCCCCCAAGATGGTAGCAAATTTCCAGCTGGCCCAAGCACTATTACTCACACAGGCGTCTTACACATTGCTGCACTTTTATCAAGTGACATCTCCAAAGGAGAACATGGTCATTGGTTGGTCAAGCCCAATGTTTCCTCAGAGATACTGACAGGCTAAAGCTAATTTCCTCTTGGATACTAAATTTGGGACTTGAGTTACGTCTTGTTTTAATGCAACCTTCCAGCCATTTATCCCAAGAGAGTTTTTATGCTCGATAATGTACAACACACACAGTAACCTGATCTACAGTCCTGTGCCGGGTTGGTAAAGCGCCAACTGAGCCGTCTGAGTGAGAGAAGCTTGAACTCTGCTTTGTTATATTTTGACGTGCGAACCACACGCACAACACGATTGATCTCACGGCACCTTATTAGCACATTTGACTTGTGTGATCTAAGGACCGCTGAGGTACGTTATGTGGTGTCAGGATGAAGTCACTCACTGAGAGTTGTCCTGACAGGTACTGGGGGGCGTCCCTCAGCATGCTGGGACTCATGGGAGATGTGACGGAGATGGACGGGCGATCCATCT
This sequence comes from Chatrabus melanurus, assembly GCA_900302635.1. Taxonomy (NCBI): domain Eukaryota; kingdom Metazoa; phylum Chordata; class Actinopteri; order Batrachoidiformes; family Batrachoididae; genus Chatrabus; species Chatrabus melanurus. The sequence continues at coordinate 17,030 of OMMV01190353.1, forward strand.
TCTGAGACTCAAAAGAACTTGAACCTGACAGGATAGGAGCGACACAATCAGATACTTTCGGAGAGTCTCGGATTTCCGAATGTGCATTTTGTAACGCGAGTAAAGAAAGTCGTAGAGCGACAGAAGAAACGCTGTTAGACATTTTTCTTAGCTTGATGATTCTGGGTTGATTTTTTTTTTTTTTTTTTGGACTAAAACAGGACAATAAAATATGTTGAAGGTCTTGATGAAGCTCACTTGATTCCAGTTGTGCATGTGTGCTGTCTGGTATCCGTGGAATATCTCTGAAAGCAAATGGAGAAAGAGAGCGTGAGACAGAAGAGAAGGAGGGGATGTGGAGGATCAATGTGAGCTAATGCTGAATGCACTTAATGACTGTAAGCGCCGCATTAGTCTTCATCCACGCAGCAGCTCCCTCAGCAGCACAAAGCAGGTCAAATGTAGGAATTGACAAAGCAAAGTTGCTGCTGTTTTTTTTCCCCTGACCGTTTCTCCTTTTGAAAGCAATTAGCAGAGAGCTGCTCATGGAGAAGAGAGCTAAAGCAAAGCGGGCGGTTTCATTTTGACGCTCGGCACTATTCGGCCCTAATCGAGGCCGGAACCAGCAGAGCCGGCGCCGAAGACAGGGAGGAACAAATGTTCCTCAAATAATCTGGTGCCAAACACTCACAAACCTTTCCTATAAGAACACAAACTTTAGACTTCCAATGTCTCCGTGTTATACACAGTTCAATACAATTCAGGCGATTTATTCGGAGCCTCCAAGGAAATGATGGAACATGTCGATGACACCAGCGAGTTGATACTGTTTTCAAACTGAGACATAATTATCACAATATTAAGCTTTAGTTTGGGATGCGTAGTGGTGTCAACAGAAATTAAAGTGCACATCTTTGGTAAAATGAAATGGTAAATGAGCTAATTATTCAAAATAAATAAAAATTATGAAGATATTGGTGTATTGCGTTTTAGTTTTTGCTGCCGTCGGCCATGAGATATTAAGCCATAAACATGGGGAATTTAGCCTGATTTCATCTGCTGCTTGAAAAGCTCATAATGTGAAGTTCGTGGGGAAACTTGGTTTACGTGACGTCACCCTGGGTTCCTCCCCTTAGAGCCATTTTGGCGAGTGATTCAAAGCGGGCGGGAAGAAAGGAGTTGTTTACATTTGGAATCGGGTGTTTCTGTGTATTTTCATGTGGATTACGTTGAAATGGTGAAGGAGGGTTCAGCAACACCAGTCGTGATGGCTGTAATGTGCACAAGTTTCCCACGGATTAAAGTATTGAGAGAGAAAAGTGGGAGCGTGTTGTCCGCACCACCCGGAAGGAAAGCGGCTGATCACAGCGGCGGTGTGGGCGGAGGTTCGGGCAGCTAAAAGTCGGATCCCGAGGTTACATCCTGAATATGGATCAAAACGGGTCTTGCCTTGTATTTTTCAGACGCACTCTGGCTTATTTTATTTTTATCAGCTATATCAGGTCCCACACAAGGGAAAGACTTGGAAGAAATTATTTATAGTCTGGTATAGAATTAAACAAAAAAAATAGTGTTGGCTGGGAGACTGTCACGTCCGTTACCACTTTCAATCGTACTGCTGTGATCTCACCATTCTAGAGACTTATGGTTTGTCCATTATTTCTTCATCCGATTGAGAATAAGAAGTCTCTGGGACGGCTAGATCAAAGCAGGACCACTGAAAGCGGTAACGGACGTGACAGTCTCATGCAATTGCCCATATGCACTTTAAGGAGCATTTTGATTTGATGGATGAGTTCCAGCTGAAGTATTCTTAAGACAACAGAAAATCTTTCATCACTCTAATTAATGTTAATAAGCTCTTAAAAAAAAGGACACCAAACTTAGCTCTTTTTTTAAATAAAGATCTTACATCGTAGAAGAAAGACAAATAACACGTTATCAAAATGCATCATTTCATCCTGAAAGGAATGAACTCTCTATTATTATTATTTGTTATTGTTGTTTCAGTATTTGGCGGCCAACAAACAAGCCAACATAATGAAAGTGGCCATATCTCTATATGGTAAAGAACTAAGAAAAACAAGGCATTCAGATGCTTGCAGTGCCTTGTTTTTGATGTCGCCTGACATGACTGACATCAGAGGTCTGATACATTTGTTCTCCCCAGGAGAGTAGAAGTCTACGCAGAAAACTGATTCAGTACTTCATCTCAATCCTGAGATATGGTCATTATGTACTTTAGACAGTGACCGCTGACTTGACCTTGAACTTTGACCTATGACCTTGACATGACTTGTGTTATGGGAGGATGGTCCGCTGAGTTTATCCACCAAGTTTGATTGAAATTGCTATTTGCGTTTTGAAGATATTGGCATGGACACACAGACACGGCCTCTTTCCATTTCGCCACAAGGCTAACAATTCCAGAATCTGGATCCGGGATCAAATCTGGATAATATTGGACAAGGTCTTATTTTTTTATTACACTTTTATAATTGCATTACCTTGACTTATTTAAAATATTATAAATTTTTAAAATTTTGATTTATTATTTGTCAGTTTTTTTATTTTGTCTCTATTTAATCAATAATTGTTAGTCCTTTTGGATTTCATTTCTTTTTATGACTTTTTTTTAATTGCTTTCTAAAATTTGAAATGTTTTTACAACAGAACATTGTAACTGTTGCTCCAAATGTTTTAAGTTGCATTTACGGTGACGTTAAAGACATTGAACTGCATGTATGGTATGAAAGGTGCTCGACAAATAAAAATTAAGAACCAGATCAAGTGTGCTCAGAGGGCACAGCGACACCATACCAGGCATGTAGAGAAAATGTTACATGGGCTTTTAAAAATTCAAGTTCACTCACAATAAAATATCTGAACTCATTTCCATAAAGTCATTTTCTGATATATATTAGCATGGGACTGGAAATTTGAACTTGACCTTTGACCTCTGACGTCAACCTAAGGAACGCAAACACAGCTAAAGCGGGACCTCCTATTGGTCCGAACGTCAGAACTGGCCTCGGGTGATCGTGACGTGCAGCGTGACAGTGAGCTCTCACCCGATTGGCCGAGAGACCACAAGCTCCACCTGAGGCTCAGGCTTAGATTCTAGGATGATATTGTAAACTTCTTTAAATGTGGCCCCTTGCAAAAGCTTCCCATTCCACTCCAGCACCTGGTCACCTGCAGAAACATAAGACGTAAACGTCAAAATCTGATATGCTCGTGCAGTTAGTGTGCAAGATGCAGAAACGGCATGTTGCAATGTTACAGAACCCATTTCGTTTTTTGTTACCTCAGCAAAAGAGGTTAATGGCATTTGTTTGTTTGTTTGTTTGTTAACAGGATTGCTCAAAATGTTTTCATCCGAGCTTCATGAACGTAGGGGGGAATGATCAATCTGATCAGGACAAAAAAAACCAATACAGTTTTGTTGACTGGGACTCCAGATGTGCATTCTGGAACATTTTTAAATGCCTTTACAAAGCAATATGAGGTTTTTTTTGTTTTTTTTTATTCAATTCAATTAATTTCTTGCAAGCTATTATGCTGATCTTTGTGTAACCTGTCAGTCATACATGTGACATGATAGATAATTAACGAGTGAAATTTGTGCACGTCACACAGATAGAGAGACAGATGACTTTAGATGTGCAGACTCATTGAAATGTAGTGAATAAACCGTGTAAGGTGTGCACACAGCAGAATGATACTGACCATAATGGCATTAATTATAGTAGTAATAATAACAGCAATGATAGTAGTAAAAATATCAATAGCAATAATAACCATATGATGATGATATTAATGTAGCCATATATACATAAATATAGTGTGTAACAAGAGAGCACGGCATAACGGTCCCCGTGACCCTTACCTGGAATAAGCAGCTTCAGAACATGGATGGATGGTGTAATGGCAACGATAGTGGCAATAATGTTGATCGTAATAATATAGTAATAACCAGTGGCGGGCACAGCTAACTTAAAGGTTTGCTTCGATAACTGTTAATCCACGAACTGAAAAGATAACTGTGATAACGCCAAACGCTAAAACGTTTAGCTGAAGCTACTCCAAAACGCCAACTTTTATTATATGAATTTAGCTTTAGCTTGGATTTTTTTTTTAAATCTAAAACCCTGAAAAACAAACCTAAAGAGCTGAAATTTTAACATGCTGTAGCCTAAACATGGATGTTCTCAAAAAGGTTTAGCACGCCAAGAACAGATGATGATCAAGATGCACATAAATAATTAAATGAACAAATGAAATTAAACGGTAGTTTACATTTAACATACAGTTTATTCACAGTACAAAAAGTATTAAAGGAATAAGAAATATTAAGAAATAAAAATACACATGGAATATAGTTTTAATAACCTAATTAATGAATTTACTCTGGATTGACCTCCTGCTCCTCGATGTGATCCTTATTAGCCCTTGAGCCAGAGCGTTGATCCGTCTCATTTTGAGGGATTAAATGTGGTGGTGATTTTTCAGTAGCTATGCATCCCTAGTTATGGAAAATGTGTGATAGCATTGCATCCATCGTAGTTTTGTAGCATTATAACATCGTCATTATTAATATGCATGACAGATGAATAGATTTTATTCTCACCTATATGATTAGGTTTAGATTTTTAAAGATTTTTTTTTTGTTGTTGTAATTTTGCCTATTTTTTGCATATTTTTGCAACTTAGGGGTAAAGAATCTGCCATATAAACTACCACACTGACCCCAGCACCTACATTTGGGTATCATTGGAAAGAGAAAAGATTGGATAACATTTCCATACGTATTATGGCTATTGAGTTTCAACAGTTGGGGCGCCACAATTAAGAACGGGGGATTCACTAAAAAATAAATACCAAAAAAATGCATTTTTGGAAAAAAAAATGTTGGGGTTTTTTTTTCAATATCATTGACACTAGACTAACTATCCATCCATGGTACTTTAATTGGCTCCAAAGTGGATTTCCATGCCAAGTTAGGAGCAGGTAGGGGGTAATTCTTTCATCCCACAACCAATCATACATCAGCCCGATTTCACAAACATTTTGCAGAGGTAGGGTTATAAAACTGGTGAAAAATAAGGAAAACTACCATGGATGCAATGCTATCACATACTTTCCATAACGAGGGATGCACAGCTACTGGAAAATCATAATGAGATTTAATCCCTCAAAATGAGCTTGGTGGAGTCTGGCTCAAGGACTGTATTACCTTCAGCCGACGTGTCATTTTCACTTATTGGATTATTGTATAATCTCCAACAAGAACAAACGTATGATTTTAGGGTTTACAAACATTTTTGACCGTTAAACTTTATTTATTTATTTTTTAAATATTAGCTGACTTATAGTTAGAGGAGCTCGATTTAGTGGAAGCTAATTGGTTTAGCTGAAATGCTAATCCACTAATGAAAAATTTATCTTTGCTAATTAGCTGTTAGCAGATTAGCTGAACTGTGCCCAACACTGGTAATAACGACAATAAAAATAGCATTATGAGATGGCATGCCGTGATAAAATAAAGCATTAACAACAATGTGGAATAATAAGTGAAAACTTCTTCCTGCTCCTTTTCCAACATGCAATTGGTAATATTTAAATTGTTAACTTTGCTATTATTATTATTATTTTTTTACATCTTTTGTTAAATTTTCTCATATATAATTGTATTTTTTTCTTTTCTTTTTTATGTGTTCAAAATAAAGAATTCATTCATTCATACACTAATATTCCACACTGAGGCGCTGTATATGTTACTTTTAAATACAAGTTTGGACAAAGTGATGTCAGTAACGTCAGTGTGTTGCAAGAAGTGCGACTACGAACGTGCAATAATGGCGTTAATCCCAATAATTTCCAGAATTGTTGGGCCTAGGCAGAACCTAAGCGCCCTTCTAGTCCATCAGTGTTTGTGTGCATCTTCTTAGTACCCGGTCTGAGGTGTCCAACAGTGTCTGCTAGGCTTCCTTTCCTCACTTTGGTGATGAAAGCACAAAGTCTACCAGATTCTGTCATCTTGCCTCCAACCACCTGCAGAAGAGCAGAGGCGACAGAGTTAGTGCTGTGAGCGGATTACTGAACAAACACTGGAATATTTATGTTCCATATTCATGTAGCCAGCAGTAAAGAGACTGTAGCATGCAGCGTCTGGAGGTAGACAGGTTTTATTTTTTTCTGAGAGTCCTGCTGATATCACGGCTTTAGCTGCAAGGGATGAATTCCCAATAAAAAGCATAACAAGAAAAGAGCTCATGTTAAAAGTGCATTTCTTTAAAAAAAAAAAAAAAAAGGGAGTGCGTCCCTGCAGATGCACTCTCTTGGTCGTGAACCAGCGCAGGCCCGTGGGCCAGAGCTGTACTGGACAGTCCTGAGCTGCTCCGACATCATGCAAATAAAAATCCCTCTTAATGGCAGCTGAATGCCAACATACAAAGGAGCTTAGGGGAGTCTGCTAAATGAAATGGCTTTATGTAACCAGCAGGAGCCGGAGAGGAGGAGCTGGACGGTGCAGGCGAGAGCCCGGCAGCCTGACGGAGGGGCCGGCTGAACGTGTTGGTCGGCTGCTGCTGAGCGGACACAAACGCGCCGCTGCACCGCGCAGACACAAACATGCCATTTCAGGAGGTTCATTCAATCAGTAATGATTTTTTCCCCTCGTCTTGCTGCTCTCCTCGTTGCTTCCCTAAACATGTTCCTCTGGACTTTGGCTGCTCAGCTTTTCTTTTTCTTTTTTTTTTTAACCAGTCCGCACCACCGACAAATTGCTGCGATGTAAGCAGCACTGAAAAGGAAAACCAAAGCAAATCTACCACCACAAAAAAAAAGGCTTTGTGTCCTTTTGCAAGAATAAAAGCAAAGTGTGTGACAAAAGATTTTTTTTTTTTTTAAATCACAGAACTAAAACCCGGCAGAAAATACACATTTAATATCTGTAAATGTGCCATATCATATCATACAAATCTATTGAAATAAAACCTAGAATGTGTTTTCACTGAGCTGCAGTTCATTAACGGAGGTCAATGCGAGTGAGTTCAGAAAACTGTAGCGCTCAATAGTAAACGCTGCTCATTAATATTCATGAGGAACATAATCAACTCTCTAATGCATATTAATACTGGGCAGCATTATGATGTAATCAATAATTGGAAGCTGAGGAGCCACACGCACAAAAGACGCCACGCACCACTTAACTCGCAGCGTGACGAGCGACGAGTGACAGTTGCACTACGCACCGTTTCTCCAATCACAGCCAGAGAAGCCTATCACGCCTTCAGAGTTGTCATGGGCGTCTTGGTGGCTTCCCTCACTAATCTCCTTCTTGTACCGTCACTTGGTTTTTGAGAACTGCCTACTCCAGACAGACTTACCACACAGTACAATACCGTTTGTATTTCTTAAAGCTACAGTGTGTAGGATTTAGTGTCATCTAGTGGCGAGGTTGCAGATTGCATTCTGCCATTGCTGGCCATGATTTGCTGAGGCGACGGGGATTCGTGCTCCCTCGCCTTCTCTTGTGATAATCCACATGTAAGATCCTCCAGTTGGGGAAAAATGAGGGTTCTCAAACTTGTTAACCTGCACTAGCAACCAGTAGACGGTGTATATATTTCCGTCAGTCTTTTGGCCGCGCTGCAAAATGTGAAAGGCGGAGTAGGTGTGTCCCTATTGGGCTTCTGTATCAAAATGGGGGGTTGAAAATTTGGCGGCCTCCATGAGGGGGCCCACACCCATGTAGATATGAAGGTCTCATTCTGAGCTTGTGAAAACACATCGATTCGTTGTTGCAGGTAATTATGCACTAATGAACAGATGGTTTAGAATGCTATATTCCATTTCAGCGAATAAACGCCCCTAAATCCTACATGCTGTAGCTTTAATGATTGATGTAAATGGAGTGCAAGACATATTGAGTGACTTGGAAATGTCCATGTGTCCAACTGTTATACTGACGGCGGCACATACTTATGCACGCCCTTGGTTTGGTTTTGATAGAGAATTATTTGCGATATAAAAATGATACCGAGACATTGGTTTCGAGATGACGCAACATCACATCCGAGTGGGACTCTTCGTCTTAGAGTGGAGGCAGTCTACATGGGAACTTTTGAGTCCCAGAACTTGTGGATTTGGGGGTTGGGGTGAGAACTGGAGAAATGGGGAATGTCCAAATCCAATGACTGTCCTGGCATCGATAAAGTCACTGATGCGATCCATTTGGCTGGGACTCTGGTCGTCACGTCCTGGATATCCATCAGCAGTCTGTCACTGTAAGCACTGGACTGTATGTGCTTGAACAGCTGCAACATTTCTATAACTGGATGTTCTGACAATTCTGTGCTTTGTTACCTCCGCCAAGGAGGTTATTATTTTCATTGGTGTGTTTGTTTGTTTGTCTGTCTGTGAACAGTTTCCTGTTTACAGTTTTTGAGAGATCAACATGAATTTTTTTTATGATGGGTAGGTGATCACCCAAGGATGTTCCCATTAAATGTTAGTAAGAATCTACGCACTGATGACGTCACAAACAATTATTAAAATTTTTTTTTAAATCCCTGTCTCTTATAATGGGTGAAATTCAAAAATAAATAAATAAATAAAAATCATATCTCTGTCAAAACTCATTGGATTTGAATGAAATTTAGTATGTATATGCAGGATCAGAGCCTCAAGACTCATCTGGATCTGGATCTGGATTTGGCGGCAATTTAAATTTAACATTGGAAATCCCATTTAAACATGTTCAGATGTGTACATCTCAGC
>OMMV01190356.1:0-11060 GCA_900302635.1 Chatrabus melanurus
GGTTGTCAAAATTAGAAGTGCACATGTCAGATAAAGTCATAATAACACACTTATTGGACATCCATCCATCTATCCATTTTGTAAATCTGCTTATTCCAGTTAAGGGTCACGGGGGGTGCTGGAGCCTATCCCAGCAGTCAGTGGACAAGAGGCGGAGTACACCCTGGACAGGCCGTCAGTTCATCGCAGGGCCACATACAGACAGACAAACACATTCACACTCTCACTCACACATTTAGAGTCACCAATTCACCTAACATGCATGTCTTTGGAAGTGAGAGGAAGCCGGAGCACCCGGAGGAAACCCACGCAAACACGGGGAGAACATGCAAACTCCACACAGAAAGGACCAGGTCGGAAGCAAACCTGGGACCTTCTCGCTGTGAGGCAACAGTGCTAAAGGCGTAGTCACACTATGAACGCAGGGCAAAGTCAAGAAAATTGGCCAAATGTCAGCAAAACCCACGTTACCGGAGTTTGTTACTGAACCTCAAACGCGGCATGGCGTTCCACAACATGGTGCTAGCAGAGCCCAGCTGAGGCTGGCGTTAGCTAGCGCTCCATTAGAACAAGCAGGACTTTTGCCAATGTGGCAACGTGCGGGAGAGGGGTTCGACACACCACTGTCCAGTGATTCTGAGCAGGCAGGGCGAAGCAGCACCCAGCATAGGCAATTGTACCAATAACTTTGGCTAGCGGAGGCTAGCGGATGCTAACAGAGGCTAACCTGGTGGTAACTTAGCTCAGATTAACTTTCTCTAACAGTCTCCAACATAGCCAGAGGTACATTGGCAAACGCCGAGGAATTTTAAACATGTTGAAAATTTTTGGACGCAGTCGACATTCATCGGCGGAGGACAGCAGAGCCCAGCGGCGGCTAGCAGAGGCAAACTGACAGGACATTTGCAAGTAACTTTGTCTACATTGGCCCAAACGTCTAGGTGTGACTGCACCTTCATCACTAAGCCACCATGCTGCCCCGTTTATTGGACAGTCACAGCTAATTAAAAATGTTGTTTGTTTGTTTGTTTGTTTTGCTTGAATAAGCCAAAGAGAAAAAAGGAGGGCGCTAAAATCAAAGTTCATTTTATAAAAAAATATGATTGGGGCAGGGGCTCAGCCTTTCTGAGATTCAAGGGGAGTGGTGGGTGAGGGAGGGTCCAAGGAAAAAAGCTCGAGAACCGCTGCCGTAGACTAACACAATGTAAGCCAAATGCCTACTTAAATTATATAAATTAAGTTCCCACACCCTGATTTCCCATGCTACATCATGTGCAAATTATGACTGTAGGAAATGTGCCAAAGCAAAGGTTACCACTCTAGTTCTGTCAGGTCACTTGGTGCCTTATAGGCCATGACTGATAGCTGTGCACAGTCGCTAGCAGATATCATTTGGCACAAATGAGGAAAATAGTGGTGCTAGACCCATCTTTTCTGACAAACACAAGTGCCGCAGTGTTTTGCTAGCTTCAGCAACACAGTACGTGGTACTTCCAACATAAGTGATATTAACAAGGACAAAAAATAAAAGAACCTGACAGCCGCAACTATTAAGCTATTGGGGTAAAAATGAGACTTTCACTGGTGCTGCAAAAATATTACAATAATGGATTATGGATTTAATTTTCAGTTTCAACCACTGGTTTTTTTATTCTTCTTCTTTTTGGGCATCACTTTGACCAGGAGAAAAAAGTGAAGTGCAGCCATTTATTGCGACATTCAACACATTTTTCATTGTGGGGAAAATGTGCATGCTCAGTTATGTGGGCGTACTGACCACCGACACCACCGGGACATATTGGAAGAGTGGATGGATTACAAGGATGTTAGCACTTGAAAAAAGGCCATCAATTGCATCAGTCATCAGCACAAACAGATCCACTGAGGAGAGAGAAAATCAAGCTCAAATAAGCGCTTTGCTATGAGCAGTGAGTTATCTTGGCTGTGAGTAGGCTTCCCTCTGTGGAAATGATGGCTGATAGCAGAGGAGCCTTTGCTGAAATTACAGATGGATGGTGAACAGTGCAATTAAAGCATTTTCTGTCTGAAAACTATTAAAAACCTGAAGAGCACAATGGGTGATGATGAGAGCCACTTAATGCTCATGTCAGTGGAAAAGAGGTGGTCAGATCTTTTGGCAATCCCGTTACAGACTTTGCACTGTTGCCACCATATAGCCGTCCCACAACGGATTAAAAAGGAATCCTGTTGTGTTGACCAAAAATGACCTTTTGTGATTTTCTACTTACTTAAAGGGCTTAGTCCATCTCTGCCCAATGAATGCTGTGATTGCTTCCAATGCCCAGATATATCTAAAAGTTTGTTTGCAAAAGCATTTTAATGAGGTAAACCTGTGAAGAGCTTGTTTTGTGCTGCTTATAGTGGATTTGTTTTCTTTGTCTGTGCATTCTCACATTTTTACTGACTGTGACAATGGGGAAGGTACAGTATTTGACATTGACCTTGACCTTTGATCTTGATCTTCAATCCCAGACAAAGTACGTCATTACCTGAGTCCATGCCGAAAATCAAAGTCCATTTTTATGTGTTCCAACTTTTGAACTAATTGACCTTTGAGCTCGATTTTCGGCATGCACCCAGGTAATAACCCTACCTTTTCTAGGATTGAAGGTCAAGGTCATCAGACAATTTCAAAGGTTAACTCCAATTTTTTTTTTTTTTTGATTGATTTTTTTCACCTTTGGGAAAGGTTAAGACAAATGCAGCTCACTCAGGTCAAGGTGACTGTCAACAATCAACAACAAAGGTCAAATAACAAGGGAAAGGTTAAAGGTCAGTAAGCCTTTCCTCACAAACAACGGAATCAATGGATACCCTGATTACAGCGCTTGAGGAGCTGAGTGAGGATTCAGAGTGTCTGGGTTTGCAATTATCCTGGATCAAGACTAAGATCTAGGCTTGAAGTGACTTCCAGGACTCGGCCATCAGAAGTGTATCTGTATGTTGTGAAAGTGTTGAACTTGCAGAGACATTTACTTATCTCAGCAGTGACATTCTTGTCTCTGGGTCCTTGGCCTTTGAGATTGGAAGATGCCGAGGAACAGCTTATGGAATCCTTGATGGAGTTGATACCTTTCAGGAGAACGAAGGTCTGAGTCTTTTGGGTCATGGTGGTTTCTGTCTTACGGTATGGTTGTGATACTTGGACCCGAACCAGTGACCTAAGGACTAGATACCTTTGGTATTAGGTCTCTTGGGAGGATCCTTGGGTATGGGTGGAATGACTTTGTGTCTTCGGTCACTTAGGGAAACTCAGATGATGAGAATCTCTTGCATTGTGAGGGAACATCAGCTACAATATTTTGGCCATGTGGCATGTTTTTCTGGGCATGATCCAGCACGCAGGTGCCTCAGTGTTGAGGAGCCCAGCGGCTGGAGAAGGTTTAGGGTACGATTCACCTGGCTGCAGCAGTTAGATGGTTACTTTCGAGAGGTGGGATGGACTGCCTGGGTGGTTGCCGTCCAGGACCCAAGGTGGTTCTGTGGTGTGAGGGGTGAGGCTTTGCTCAGCACCAGCGCATGCTCCCAGACCTGTTCTGTTAAAGGTCAAGGTTCTTTGTAAGAAAAATAGGTTTCCTTGCATTCTGTATAATTCAATGAAGACCTTATTTCCCTCCCAATTTTGGTGACATTTCATGCAGCAGAAGGCACACAATAGGCTTCCAACAGGAACAATAGTGCCAGTCTTGCAGTATCTGTCCTGCCGGGCCAACTCAAAATAAGACAAACTGTTAGGGGGTATCCCACTCTATCTCCATGCCAAATTTGAAGGGGCTATGACCAATATTAAAGTCTGTAGAGGCAGTCCCACGCTTCAGAATAAACTTTGCTTTATTTATATGATGATATGAAGATGACTTGAATGAATGTGTGAAATGAGTAATTACTTCGGGAGACCTAGAAGAGGCATAATATTTGCAATGTGAGGGAATGTCATATAAGACACTATAGCCATGTGGCACATTTTCCAGATCGAGCATGCAGGTGCTTCAGTATTGAGGACCCTAACATCCAGAAAAGGCCAAGGGGACGTTCACATATCACTTACCTGCGGCAGATAGATGTCTACTTTGGGGAGACGGGTATGGGCCTCTGGTCTGGCTGTGTAGTTGTCAGTTAGAACCCAGAGCCTTTGCATAAGGTAATGTATACAGCACTACAGCCTGTAGGTGCTGTTGAGTGCAACAGCACACGTCACTAGAACTGAAATGTACCTAATAGGGTTACGTGTGCAGTGCAATCCCGTTGACTTATGTGGTGATGTCTGTTATTTTCCATTTAGGGTGGTTTCACACCGACCCTGTTTAGTCCATTCCAATTAACACATGGTCAGACAGTTTGGTTTGTTTGAGGATATGCGTACTATATACATATTCAAACTCCATAACATAAACATAGACATAGCACTTCTGGCTAATAAGAGGACAGTGTGCTCACATGGAGCTTTTGCTTACATGTTTTGGGTTGATTAGAAATATTGCGAATATAGTGTAAAAGTAAAGCGGACCAATAGAATAGTGCAACATTACAACATTTTGGTGCCTGGTCTGAATCAAACAAATGAACTACAACTGTGAAACTACCCTTAAAACATAGGTTCTAAGTGGATGCTTGTGTACACTTGCCGTTTTCCACATCTGTAGTAGGACTGCAGAGAAGTGGCTCACTGAGCATCGAGCAAGCACCATCTGTTGGCTGAAGGAGGTATTACATACTGCAGGGCCAGACTGGGAGACTAAGTCAGGCCAGTAGTCATACACCCAGCCAGGACACGCCAAAAGTGAGTGTGCACATATTTTTGTGTGATTATTTTTATGTTTTTCCGGTTGCACTATCAATATTAACACCATTGCTGCCCACACCTTGCACGCGTACACACACGCACATATCACTACACATGACAAAGCCTTAGTCATAGTCGGTGCTTCAAACAATAACCGCATAATCTATTTTGGCTGTGGTGCTGTAAAAACATTCCCATATATACCACTATAGCACTCAACTCCATAAACTCGGTAACAGGTCTCCACATGGATCCAATAGTCACAGAATTATTCTGTTACACATACTGGCTGAGTGAGCACCAAAGATCATTCGATATAGACTGACAGTCACACAACAGCACTCTCTTAAACACAACCATATGAACAGACCTCCAGAGAACCCTCTAGTCAGAGCACTATTCTCAACATAGTATTAAATCTTGTCACCAAAATTTGCCCCAGTCACAACAGGACTCCTGTAAATAAAACTATGGCATTATCCTAAAATAAACAACATGACTGGATTATTTTGTCAGCAAATTATTTAGATGCCAGCTACAGGTCAACATTCAATGCAACAACAGTTAAGATATATGCAAGTCAACAGCAACTTCAACTTTATTTTAGTAGCATTGTTCAGTCAAGGGCGGCATGGTGACTTAGAGGTTAGCACTGTTGCCTCACAGTGAGAAGGTCCCAGGTTTGTATCCAACCTGGTCCATTCTGTCTGGAGTTTGCATGTTCTCCCCGTGTTTGTGTGGGTTCCCCCCGGGGTGCTCCGTCTTCCTGCCACTTCCAAAGTCATGCAGGTTAGGTGACTCTAAATTAACCGTAACTGTGAGTGTGAATGTGTTTGTGTGTCTGTATGTGGCCCTGCGATAGACTGGCGGCCTGTCTAGGGTGTACCCCACCTCTCACCCAATGACTGCTGATATAGGCTCAAGCCCCCCTCCCCCCCATGATCATTACGTGGAATAAGCAGGTCCAGAAAATGAATGAATGTTTAGTTCAACTTAACTAATACAGATTAAAGACGGTCATCCTCAGGTAGCCGATCAATTCAAAGAGGAAAACGTTTTTTTGCATTGACTCTTTTAATTTTTTCGATGCCAGGCACTGTGCTGACATAACACCAGCACCTCCTTTCTTAAAAGTCAATTTTGGAAAATGACTTCCAACTTGGATTAAATTACTTTTTTTTTGTTACTCAGAAAGGTTTTATTTACATTACACTAGCATAAATGTGTGTTGTTGCCTGCATTTGCTGAGAATGGGCAGAGAAGTGGAGACAACTACAAGCGGTGGCAACCATAAATTAGGGCAAAACAAGCTCTGTTAAATTTAAAATGTGGATTCTAACGTGCTATCTAGCTTACTTACTTGCTACAGCAGCATCATGCCTCGGCATGGGGGCTCTGAATGAATCTGATATTTTGCAGCATTGCAATCTTTCTTTTATCTCTCTCTCCCTTTCGGCTCCACCTTTCCTTTTCTTACGGTCCATCATGAGTGCCAATCCGAACAGTCGACGCTCCACCGGCTTATACAGTGTGCTGACAGCAAGACTGGGGGCAGGTGCCCCCCAACCCCTTCATTTAACTCTTTCATGGCCTGCTGCATCCACTGATTTGGCCTGCAGTCGTGTTTCTGGGCTGAATTTAAACTCAATTTTTATGGCTGCAGGCCACATCTCATATTAGACAGGCCAGCCCATCAGGAAATGTCCTGAACCTTCAAAAGACCAGTCCAGGCCAGTACATACTGTGCAATCAGTATCAATCAGCCTTTGGATTGGTTTCTTCTTACCAAAACGCATCATCTGGGCCACTGATTTGGTGGAAGCTTCCACCATGTAATGATCAAATAGCACATCAGTTCTTGTGTGTTCATCAAATGTGACTATGTGGTACAGCTGCTCTGCATAATCCCCGAAAGACTGTATGTAGATATATGTTGCATTTGTTGAACTTTAATAGCCAATATTTGGGGCATCTGTCTCAAAAAAAAAATAATTGCAAGCTTTCACCCATGCGTCGTAAGGTTAAAACTAGTGTTATATGACTACAAGAGCATTGTGAGGGTTATTGTATTGTTAAGGTTTACAGATGAATCTGACTGGTTTATCTATATTTTAGTTGTAAGGTGTAGTTTCTGCTGACAATGGAATGACTTTCAGGATAATGAACACCCCTGACCTCCAACAGGGTCAGTGTGTGGTCTTAGTGTGTGCCCCGGAGGCTTTGAAACTGTGGTTAAATTTTAAATGTCATTTTATACACCTGTCAAGCTGAAAACCTGTATCCTTGTTCAACCTAAAAAGAGCATGAAGATTTGCATACCTTGGCTAATGGAGGTAATAGGGGTCATTATTACCTCCGCCAACTGCCAGAGGAAGTTGGGTATCTGCATCTGAGACCTTTTTTTTTTTTTGCCTTCCATGTAATGCCCCAGAATAGACACACACACACACACACACACACACACACACAAAAATGTCCAAGGCACATTTTTGCAATAATCATGGTGTTTAATCAGCATCTTGATACACCAGCCAGGTGGATGGATTATTTTGGCAAAGGTGAAGTCCTCACTAATGGATTTTAACACATTTGTGAACAACATTCAAAAGAAACAAACCTTTTGTATGCACAGAAGAATTATTAGATCTTTTACTTCAGTGCAATAAAAATGGGAACGAAAACAAAAGTGTTGCACTTGTGTTTTTGATAACTATATTTTTGTGACCAATTAGAAGCTATGCTCAGTCAGTTCATATTTTATTGAAAAGGATCCAATCTGAGAATTATCATTTATCTCAGTTCACATGAGCTTTTACTCAAAAGTAATGGAAATTCAGAACAATCTGGGCTTTTATATATCAAACAGCTTAAAGTGAAATTTTGGACTTAAGTAAAGGTTATGAAGTACAAATTCTTCACACATACAACCCCAAATCACAAAAACGTGGGACAGAATGGAAAGTCCAAAAAAATAAATAAATAAAATAAAAATGCGGGCATCCTTCAATTTATTTTGACTTCTGTTTCATTGCAGACAGTATGAACCCAGGATATTTAATGCTTTGTGTGGTCAACGTCATTTAATTTGTTAATATACAGTACATCCATTCCTGTGTTTCAGGCCTGCAACACATTCCAAAAAAGTTGGGACACTAAACCATTTACCACTTTGTAATGTTGCCATTCCTTCTAACAATACAAGACATTTTGGCATTGAAGATACGAAGGAATGAAGCATTTCAGGTATTATTTTGTCACATTCTTCTTGCAAACATGTCTTAAGCTGTGCAACAGTATGGGGTCATCGTCATTGCATTTTTTTGTTTCAAAATTCTCCACACATTCTGTATTGGGGACAGGTCAGGCCTGCAGGCAAGCCATTCCAATAGCCGTACCCTGTTCTTCCACAGTCATGCCTTTGTAATGTGTGCAGAATGGGGTTTTGTATTGTCTTGTTGAAAAATACAGGGAAGGCATCTTGAAGGCAGCACATGTTGCTGTAAAATGTCAATATACGTTTCTGCAATGCTGCCATCACAGAAGTGTAAATTACCTTTGCCAAAGGCACTGACACAACCCCGTACCATGACAGACACTGGCTGTTGGATGTTTCTTCTTTGGTCTGGAGCACATGGTGTCCATTTCTTCCAAAAAAGATCAGGAATATTGATTTGTCTGACCACAATACATGTTTCCACTGTATGATGGTCCGACCCAGATGTTTCCAAGCCCAGAGAAATTGACACCGCTTCTGGAGAAGGTTAACATAAGGCTTCTTTTTTGCACAGTAAAGTTTTAAGTGGCATTTCTGAATAGAACTCCGTATTGTAAGTGCTTGAAAAGGTTTCCCAAAGTAATACTTTGCCCATGTGGTGATCTCATCTATTGATGAATGGCGGTTCTTTATGCAGTGCCGCCTGAGGGATCGGAGCTCAGTGGTGTTCATCTTTGGCTTGCGCCCTTGCTCTTTACGCACTGAAATTCCTCCAGATTCCTTGAATTATTTAATGATGTTACGCACTGTAGAGGACGAAATATGCAAATCCCTTCCAATCTTTCTTTGAAGAACATTTCAATAATTTTTTCATACATTTGTTTACCAACTGGAGATTCTCTGCTCCTCAAAGGCTCAGCCTTTCATGGATACTGCTTTTGCACCTATGGTCAATTTAGAGTCACCAATTCACCGAACCTGCATGTCTTTGGAAGTGGGAGGAAGCCAGAGCACCCGGATGGAATCCACGCAAACCTGGAGAGAACATGCAAACTCCACACAGAAAGGACCAGGTCGGAAGTGAACCTAGGACCTTCTCACTGTGAGGCAACAGAGCTAACCACTAAGCCACTGTGCTGCCCCTGTTGACGTCAACTATTTGAAATAACATCTTTTTTTTTTTCCCTCATTACTCGCTGTAAATTGCAACTTTTTTGGAATGTGTTGTAGGCCACAAATGTAGGAATGGATGCATATTGACAAATGAAGTGAAGTTGACCACACAAAACATGAAATATCTTGGGTTCATACTGTCTGCAATGAAATAAAAGTTAAAGTAAATGTCAGGATCACTGTGTTTTTTTTTGTTTTGTTTTTGTTTCCGTTTTTAATTTGCATTTTCCATATCGTCCCAAATTTTTCTGATTTGGGGTTGTACATGGGACTTTTAAGCTGGCTGTACAGTATATCCTTCTTCATCTATCACTATCAACTTCTGATTGTTTAACAGTGATGAAAACCTTTTTTAGGACACCCTAAAGGTAATTGTGTGTGTGTGAGGGGGGGGTGGACAACAAATCTTTTGAACTTACATCTTACTCATCAATGCCTATTTCATACACCATCTCTTTCATTGTCCAGTTTCAGTCAGTAGGTTAGACAGTATTAAACTTTGCCATCAGTGTACACAAAGCAATAACAATGAAAAATGAATCATAATAACCATACACTTGCCTTACTTGTCCAAAGTCCAACAAAGTAATATAGTTGCTCAGATGAATTATATTCTGGCATTTAAGTTGGTTAAGAGAGGCCTATTAAATGGTATCTATTGCATTTCTGTAGCACCTCTCCATTTGAGAACATACACTAAAAGTATCAAAGCCTTGTACTTAACTTTTGTTGAATATTTTTTATTGAATGTTTTACTTCTGTAGTGTAGTGGATGAGGCAACGCTCGGCACCAGTGCATGCTCCCAGACCTGACTTGACCTGATTATCAATATGGGCCATGACATTTTTCCAAGTTTTGGTTACCACAATTTTTTGCCTTTAGATTTTCTTTGGAAGACTGAAATTTGAATCACCCACTTCTGTAAAGCAGTCCTTTTATTGCCCTAATATCTAAACACAAGTATGTGCTGTCAAGATTTTATTGTCATGACTATTGAACACCACCAACAAATGGGATATTCTTGTAACATAGTAAATCTGCTTCATATTTGGCACTCCCCCTTGTTGGGTATGAAAGATAATATCTTGAGTTGCATGAATATTTAAGCCAAAGAACTTGCATGCCAAGCAAACTATTTTGTTATGTACCTTGCTTAACACCTTGCTGATATATGAGCACTGAGGTACAGGTTTTGAATCATGACCAGGGAAAGCCTGCAGCTGAATCAGCAATGGCAAACCATCAATCAAGTCCAGCCTGACTCACTGCTTCCATTCACTTGCTATGTTACATTTAAATCTCAGTTTAAGTGTATTTTTCCAAGTCGGCAATATATATGCATAGATTCTTTGTTAAACACTGGGCTTTTATCTGAGCTTCAGTGATAAATCAATTACCCTCACTGCTTCACTGATTAAACTGAATACAAGTTTTCCCTGAAATGCGGTGAAATTGGGCAACTGATTAGCCTCTTTCGCACCAAGTAGTTATAGGAACGTAGTTATAGGAACCGTCGAGTTCTAAATCCGTTCTAGGAACTAATCTCCCCCCAAACTGGTTTCCCCTTTGCATTCGCACCAGCAGTGGCAATAGGAACTGGTAGGAGTGGTTAAGGAGTGACGTAGGCATGGCAAACAGACTGCTTTTGCTGCTCGGAGAGAGGAAACGCGCACGGATTTTAGTGAATCGAGTTTCATTTTTCCCTAATCGATCAATCAAAAAAAAAAAACACCTCTGCAGCCTCAGGAACATCACTGAAATATATTGATTTTTGACCAGATTTCGTTGGAAATGGGCCTGAAAATTATCTTGCGACGCCGGACAAATTAAGTGTGTGTTGCTCTTAACAGCGCTCCTTGCTGTGTGTG
>OMMV01190362.1:0-11382 GCA_900302635.1 Chatrabus melanurus
CTAATGGACATCAAGTGCTTCCTTTCTGCTGCTCTCTTCTGGACATACATTAGAGACAGAAAACCCATTTCTCAACCCATAAATGAGCACATTAGAACCCACACGTGCACGCACACAGTGCACGGCGCTCAAGCCACGCTTTCTGATGACAGGTGTGAAGGATGCATGAACACCCCCCCCCAAGATTTTTTTTTGTTTTTTTAACGACTTGGAAAGCAAGGCAAACCGGGATGTGGCTGTGCACTCTAAAGCAGGAACACAAACTACGCGGTTCATAAAGTTAGCGGATAAATTACACGCCAATCCCACAATGCATGTGTTCTATAGAAATCCACAGCAGTAAAGGGCCATACCGGCTACTTTGCGCATTTGTGCCCAACATTATAAAAGAAAAAAAAAAAACTTGCATACTTGTTATAATGGCTGGAAACCATTTTCCAACACATACAACTGGAACAGCGTAGTATCAGTATGATTATTATTACTATTACTAGTGTATTGAATGGGAATTTGTATGTATGTATGCATGTCACGTTCGTCGCTTACTGCGCATGCACAAACACGTCTGTTTTTTTTTTCCCACTTCAGATTCTTCAATGCTGTGAATGGATGCACAATATGGACAATGACACCTGAATTATCCAAGATACTGTAAGTCATGTTCTACTTTTAACACATTAATTACATTAAAATTATTCGTCCACACAAATTATCATTCGCAAGACTCTATTCATTCTTGCATGAAGCATAATAAAAGTATAATAAAGTGATGTAATCACTAAGGCTTTACCTGCACATATACATCGCTCCGGCTCGCCCCTTAATGCCATGCATTTTTCTAGTTATTATTATTAGGATTCCTACTGTCCAGAATGCTTTTTTTTTTACAGAATCACTGTTGCACTGTATCAGTTTTGCAGGGAGAATGTCAGATTTTCCCCACGGCAAGTAAATGTTTTTGCTTAAAACAAGCAAACATACATGCTCATATTACACGTTTCAAGTATCAAATTGAATTATTGTACAGGAATGAACTGAAAACAGTGACAGTCTGGGGGGAGTGGAAGAATAATGTAATTTACCGTTCCAGTTGTATGTTTTGGAAAATTTATACCAGTAACGTATATAAATTGTGTAGACTGTCTATGAAAGCCACTCAACCGTTTACGTTTTTATTGTTGCATGACACGTAAAAAATAAATTTAAAAAAAATAGTAATCCGTTATTAATTCTTACCATCTGCATTAGTAACAGGATAGGGCTGAATAGCAAAAATGTAGATGAGTAGGTGGTTGGGTTAGTCCATCCCAGCCAGACCTGTGTAAGCAATAACTCAAAAACTATTAAAGCCATCATCTTGTAACTCGCCAAATTAAAAGAGCACATCCTGAGGATGAAGTGATTAGACGTGGTTAACTTTGATGCGCCAGATCAATCAGAAAGACGACGACTGATTTGCCTATGTAACAGTCCACAGCCGTGTCTGCCCCCCCTGCTGGATGGCTAGTGAATGCTGTATGAATTATGGAAAATTAGGAATAGCTGTGGTTGAATTTACATGAAGTTTGTCTGCCATCTGCTGAACACGTCTTGTGCTCATCGGAGCGCTTCGCCCACCGGCGTCCGCTTTCACGTGAGAGTCAGCAAACGGGTTAAATTAGCTACCGTGGGGAGAAACACGATGTCCACCATGCAGGCACGCACGGGACAAAACATAAAACCCAACGGCAAACTAAAACTGGAATTGAAGAATGGATAGAATGTGTGGCTGGGGATGGTGCCAAAAGATTTCATCTGCACTGCAAATTAGTGGTAGCAAACATTTTGAGATATTTGCCAACACCCGTGTTTCGGAACATTGTTCGAAAATCCGTATCGAGAGGAATACGTCACTTGCTGTGCTAAACGGGGCCACATTACATCAAAAACTGTTGCCATCTGCTGAACACTGGCACCTGCTGGAAGGTTCAGGAATATGCATCCATATCAAGTAATGAATTTCATTTTACAGTCAACACAGGGTCTGTACGTGCACTAGCACATACGCTGCTTGTTAATAATTATGATTATTTTAGGTATATTAATTCTATTTTTAATATTCTATTATGATTCATATTGATTTTTTACCATTTGTATTTATGATTAATGAATTATTTTTGCAGGCTTCTTTCTTCACTTTTTTTTAAAAAGAAATGCTCCCAAATTTTAAAGTGAAAAATCTCTACATGTTCTGCATTAAGACAAGTGTCCCTCACAAAAAATGCTCAAGTTATGTTATAATAAAAGGACCATTTATGCAATCTATTGTGTTTTTATATTTCTTATATTGTACAGATTGATTTATGAGATTATAGAATGTATTTTTTTTATAAAGTTCCAGATCTATGGCTTTATTTAGGTTGGTCATAAAATAATGAAAACTTTTTTCATATGCATTGTGTTGAGCTTAAATAAATATGGGCTCATAGGAACAATTGTGATCTTTAAATATGGCAACAACGGGCAGAATCAAACAATACGGAAATGTTAACATTTTCTGTATTAGTTTGCTTGAATCCTATAAAAATATATTTAATCGTTACTAGTTTTAAATAATATACCAACCGTACTTACATCTTTTAGAAACTGTTTAGATGATATACAGTTGCGGTCAGAAGTTTGCATACACTGATCATGGGCATAAATGTTGGGCCTTCAATGATTTTATTGAACTGTTCTTTTTCTGGGGGCAGAATGATTCTACAACATACAACTTTAATAGGAAAATGGTACTAAAATGGTGCACAAGTTTTCATTTATTTTTGGTTTTCAGAAATCAACACCAAGATCAAAAATATACATACAGCACAACTAATATGCAATTAAATGCCCCTTAGTACGTTTTACCTCGACTAGATGCTTGTGGAAGCAATCGGCAAGCTTCTGGCAAAATTCTTGTTGGATATTTGTCCACTCTCCTTAGCAGGATTGGTGGAGTTCAATTAACTTCTGATCACCTCAGCAGGTGATTTCACACATGATCAGGACTTTAATTTGAGGGGAGGAGCTCATCAGCAAAACCGCCTGCTGAGGCGATCGGTTGCATGGAAAACCTGCACCGTCTCAGCCCTTCACTGCTGTCCAAACCTGGTCGAGGTGATGGTTTGAGGTTTTGCTGAATCCTGAAGTAGTCCTCCTCCTTCGTTATTGTGGGATGTCCCATGTAATGGACAGACCAGCTAGCGGTACTCCACCGAGAGCCCGACCCCGGACTCTGTTATGTCACGACAAGTGATAAATTTGGTTGCTATGGTAACCATGGTTGCCAGGGAAAAATTAATTCTTGCATATCTCAGCTTCAACTTATGATAGAGACTTGATGTTTGGCTCTTATGAAAGGTCTTTGGAAGGGCTTTTATGCCATGTTGACTGACTTGGTTGCTAAGGTAAACAATGGTTGTGAGGGAAAGTCTTTTTGAATATCTCAGGAACTACTTATGATAGACACTTGTTTTGCTCATATAAAAGTTATTGTATATTGACGAAGTAATAAAAAAAAGGATCGTTTTGTTTCTGTGAAAAAAAGGTTGATTCAGGTTTCTTCCACCCATCCCATTTGCGGGTCTTTACACACTGCTTCTAGTTCCATCCACTTTGTGTAATGCACCAGTTCCACTGGCAGCAAAACAGCCCCAGAGCATGATGCTACCACGTTTAATAATTAGTGCAGTGTTTTGGGGGTTGAATGCCTCACCTTTACTGCTCCGAATTATTAATTCAGCACCACTGAGTTAATCATTTTGAGCCAGTGTTGAAAAATCAAAATAAATGAAAACTTTTGCACCAAATTCTTGTTCAAAGAAGTCATTGACAGCCCAATATTGACATTCATGCCCACAATGAATGTCTGTAAACACAAATGCTGAGTTCCAAAATTTCAATTTCAACAATTGGTCTTTAGCTCCTTCAAGTCCTCCAAATGGTCTCATGAAAAACTCGTCTATCGGTGGAAGTCTGTCCAAACTACAGCACAAGACAGTGAGGAGCCAAAGTTTCTTCCAGGTAGTAGGTTTTTACTAAAAGAGGGGAAATTTGGCGATGATACTGGCTATGAATTGTCCTCCATTTCAGTCATCACCTCCTCTTCATCCTCTCTTCAGCTCAGCTTGTCCTGAATGTTCGCCAGACTGTTGTAGGACTTCGCTCGCTTGGCTGTAACGACACAAATGGCATTAAAAATTACCCACACACCATCTTTAAAGATCATGAAAAACACTTCCTTAAAGAATAGAATTCTTGATTTAACGCACATGAATCTAAGGAGTCAGTTTACCTGGAGTGTCTGACTTTGGGCCGTTCCATTAACCAGTATAGCAGATGCTGCAGAGGTACAGTAGACTAACACATACTTTTGTTGCTTGTTTTTAAAGGGTATTATTTAACTGGAGTAAGGCGTGCGTGACAAATGGACACTTATGAGCAAAGCAATGAAGCCGACATGGCGTCAGAAGGACCAAAGATGGTGAGAGTTATGTTGTTCACTCAACATTCCCACATAAAGGAAACTCTGATTCTTAGGAGTCTTTGCAATCGCCCTCCGATTTCTCAAGGAAACAATCACCCACAAAACACACACAAAAAAAATAAATAAAATAAAATCCTTCAAACAGGATTATGACCCAGAAGTTTGCACGGGGCAACTCCATCCCAGCAAAACCACAATATCACCCTCAGTAAAGAAAGGCCCGCTCCAGAGATCCAAACCCCCTACAAGACCTGGAAACCCTGTGGAAAAAATGTCCGCGTGACAATGGCCGAATTAAGCTGGTTACTCACGGTGTATGAGCTTGCGTTTCTTTTGTTCAGAGTGAAGGAAGCTGCTCAAGTAGAAGATGATGGGCAGAAACAGCATGAAGCTGGACACGGCGATGACAGGAACCGTCTCCTCGCGATGGAAGGAACAATTGAAGTTCTTACTCCACAGTCTGCGGGTCATATTCATCTGAAACCACAGAAAGACCCAAATGCAACAAAAAAAACGTGAGCGTCGATCACTGCACCAACGGTGCGGCATTTTAAGTCAAACCTCCTGGTTTTAAGTTGCCAAATTTGGACTTTGTCCAGCGTTATATGTCCGTAAATATTTTATTTACAAGGTGGAGAGAAGATCCAAGCGTACAGGGCCTTCATCCAATCCATCCTATTGATGTTGGATTCATTTCTAACCAGTGGTGAATCTTTCCTAATTCTTCCTGTTTATGACATTTCTTATCACATCTTTAAAGAAATAAAGATGGATGAAGGTCTGAGCTGTAGTTTCCATTTTTTTAATGTTTGTGATTGATGAAAAAAATTTTTAAAAAGCCATTTCAATATCTGCCAGCAACAGCAAATTCCATCTAGTATATTTATGTCACCAACTATTCTGCTTCCAGTCAAGTCTGGAAGCGTGCGCTGGCGCCACATCCACCACACCATAAAACCACCCCAAGGATGGCAACCACCAAGGCAGACAACCGGTCCATCCCCACCTCTCCAAAGTAACCATCTATCTGCCGCAGCCAGGTGAAACGTGGGCGTCCCCTTGGCCTTCTCCAGCCGCTGGGTTCCTCAACACTGAGACACCTGCGTGCCGGATCATGCACAGCGAAACGCTCCGCATGTTCAAAATCTTGTAGCTGACACTCCCTCACAATGCAAGTGATCCTCCTCATCCGAGTCTCTCCAAGTAACCGCTCGTTTGATACAAAGTCATACTAGAAGTGCCCAAGGATCCCCTGAAGAGACCTGGTACCAAAGACATCCAATGGTCACCTTAGGTCAATGATTAGCGTCCAAGTCTCACAACCATACAGGAAGCATCAGGAGCCTCAAGACTTGGAACTCTGTTCTCCTGCAAAGATTTCGGCATCGCCAAACACCTTTGTCCAGTGACCTCATGACTACCATAAGCTCTTCCCAGGCGTCTCCCGAGACGTCAACGCCGCTGCTGAGATGAGTGAATCTGTCTACAAGTTCAACACTTTCGTAGTGTAGATACACTTCTGATGGCCGAGTCCAGGAAGTCATTGTAAGCCTGGATCTTGGTCTTCATCCAGGACATTCGCAAACCCAGACGCTCCGAT
This sequence comes from Chatrabus melanurus, assembly GCA_900302635.1. Taxonomy (NCBI): domain Eukaryota; kingdom Metazoa; phylum Chordata; class Actinopteri; order Batrachoidiformes; family Batrachoididae; genus Chatrabus; species Chatrabus melanurus. The sequence goes on from OMMV01190362.1 coordinate 6,105, forward strand.
TCCTCACTCAGCTTCTCAAGTGCTGCAATCAAGGTATCCATTGATTCCGCAAAGATCACAGCATCGTATCCGAAGTCAAGGTCAGTAAGCCTACCTTTGTAGATGTGTATTACATAGTAAATATGTCACCTACATTTTTTTTTTTTTGCCCATCTGCCAAATACTACACATTTTGTGTACTGGACACTGCCGCTTTCCGTTTCCTTGTAGTTCTTTTCCTGGATGCACTAGATGCATGAAAGAACGAGTGGCTGCACAGTGAAAAAACTTTATTGTGAAAGGCAGTGAGCTGGCGAACGTTAGAAGACATAAGGCAGGGCTTCCTAAAAACACACAAACTCTATCACGACTATACAGTCCTTAACAATGACGTTAGTGCCACGCTTATCCCGCCATCTACTAGGTTGGTTTTTCCTACCCAACCTAAAAATTACTTAAACAACTTGCCTGGGGGGGCTGTCAAAGCCCAGAGTTGCGTGAGGAAGGGCATCCGGCGTAAAAAGTGCCAAATCAGCATGCGGATTCACACCGGATCCTCTGTGATAAACCCCGAACAAACGGGAGAATCCAAAAGAAAAGCCACTACATACTGCCGTTACTTAGAAGACACCTCAACGGTTCAAGAAGCCTCTAGGGGGTGCAGTCTCCTCTGTTCCACTCTTAAACATGTGTTCTGTAAATCTCTGCAGCAGGCATACATACCGCGTCCAGGATGTCAATACAGAGCGTTTTATTTTTCGCCATGCCGCTGTACAGCTCATTGAGGCCCGTGTACGTCTTCTTACACTTTGTGCACAGCTCGGACTGGTTACCCTGTTCGGACCAAATGGACACGAGCACAGACGCTATGAATATGAACGCATGACAGAGAGAAGAGCATCACCGTCAAATTCACGACTCACCTGCTGATAGATCTCAAAGCAGGTGAGCGTTTGGTTGAGAGTAGCAATGAAGTAGACTGCGTCATTGGTCAGGTTCTGGAATCCTGTGGTGATACAGCCTGCACGGATGAAAAGCGCATTTGAGGCTCAAACTCCGAGGTGAAAAACATGAGCAGAAAACTTTTAATTAATTGCAACAATAAGCACGACTGTTCTAATCCTGCAAGGACATAAAGACTCAGATTAGAAAGATTTATTAGGCAATTAAAAACAACATGTAAAGTACAAGATTGGCAGTTTGTGCAAAGTGTAATTTGCTTTGCTTTTTTTTTTTTTTTTTAATTTGTTTAAATGGTAACTCGTGCAAAGGTGGACGTTAAAGTGCAAGTCATGGTCTTGGTTAGTTTATTTCAATAAAATGCAACCTGGGTTCTAATGTCCCCAACATTTTTTTTCTATTTGATTACAAATATGTACCGTGTAATCGAGTGATGAAAGTGAGGTAAGGGGGAAGAAATAAATAAACAAAACCAACTTTTTTGTGGCGAGTAGGCGGGAACTGTGGGACGGCTGCACAGCATCCGTATGTAACAGCCGAAGGCCCAAAATCAAAGGAGGGGGTCTGGGGTAGTGCTGTCGTACTCGATTCCGATCTTGTTCTCGAGACCACCTTTTCATTTACTCGGTCTCGTCTCGCAATTGAAAGCAATTCTACTCGATCTTGACTCGGTCTTGGACTAGAATAAGTATACAAATTAATTGAAAATTATCATAATTATGATTATATTAACAGCTATTAACACTCTAATGTGAGCCGTCAAAAGAGCTCAATATCTAAGAGACTTTTACAACATGTTAAGTTTTGGCATGCTTTTTATTTATTTTTTTTTAGGACCTTTTGAACTCATACAATGTTTCAGGTTGACCTCAACTGACCTACAAAAATCTCAGTCTCGACCCCTCCAAAGACTATCTTGACCGCTCCAAAATCCCAAAATCTTGGTCTTGACTCACACTCGACCCTTTAAGGTCTTGGTCTTGACTTGGACTCCATATAGGTGGTCTGGTCCCATCCCTAGTCTGGGGGACCTCCCCTAGCAAATTCTGAATCCCATCTGGTTTGATCTGATCAACAGGAAGTTAGAAATTATGCCAAAAGTGATACATATGAAACATTATTAGACTGGCATCATTCGATTATTACGACGGTATTTGCACTGCAGTGTCACTGAACACACCAAAGTGAAAGACGCCGTCGCACCATATGAAGATAAAGTGCAATAATCAGTGAATATCATCCACACAGATGATTAGATGAGGCGTATCACTTGCATTGCGAGGAAGTGTCAGCTTCGACATTTTGGCCATGTGGCGCGTTTCTGTGTTCATGATCCAGCACATAGATGCCCGAGTGTTGAGGACCCCAGTGGCTGGAGACGGCCAAGGGGACGCCTACGCTTTCACCTGGCTGCAGCAGATAGACGGTCATTTTAAAGATAGGGGGATGGACCGGTTGTCTGCCTGGGTGCTTGCCACCCGGGGCGATTCCGTGGTGTTGTGAGTGTGGCAAAGCGCAGCATCAGCGCATGCTCCAAGGCTTGACGTGAATATAATTAGTCTGAAATGGGCCATTGTACTTTTTTTTTTTTTTTTTAAACTTTAAGTATATTTTGATAGTAATACTTTTGCAGTTTTACTTAACATTTTCAATGCAGGACTCTTTAATTTGTTGCTTTGTCAGTCTGCTGCTACACACTCATGTCCAGTTGGTGGCGGTAATGCAACTAACAGGTTTGCCAACCATCATTAAACTTACAAGAAGGCGACGATTTAGCAATGATAACTTCTGCAGTAACATTATCAGTTTTCTGTCATATACTGATAATGATAAAAAAACGTTGGGAGGAGTTGATAACTGAGCGGATACTGTAACATTTGCTAACATCGCTTCAAACGATATTCTCACAACGCCTTGATGTTGAATGCAGCAGCTACATCCTGCTACTACATAATAAAGTGCACAATGGCTCTGATTTTTTATTTATTTTATTATTTTTTTTAAACATGCCCAAAACTCCACAACGGAACACAAACACCCTGATAACAGGCCGGGCAGACTTTTATTCTGCAGACACATACCGAACAGATTTCCTGCTGAATTGACTGAATTTTGTGCCGAGTCTTCTGTCGCTCGGTCAAGCAAGCCAAACAAAACTACAAAAAAAAAATGGCTGTGGCGACATCCAAACCAAAAAGAAAGAATTGATCACAAGTGTGAAATTTTGTGATATGTTGAACATTTTCCGGGCAAAAAAAAACAATTCCTACAAAGAGGACTGGCTTCGGTTTTCCAGAACATTATATCAGCTCGGCCAAAAAAAATTTTAAATTAAAAAAAAAAAAAAACAGAAATCTGGGAATATCTGGAAAACTTTCATCACTGTTAATCAGAGAAGGGACAGTGGGTGGGCCTCAGATTTCTCCAAAGAGGTGCATGAAAGAAAAAAAAAATTGGGAAGTATTGCTTTATTGCTTTTTGGAGCTCAAAGTTTGGGCCAATGCTCATGACTCACCTGCATTTGGCTATTCCGATGAACTGGTTAATATACTGTATAGTCACATATGTGACCACATAGGTGACCTTTGATCTTAGGTAACCATGATATGTCAAACTCAAGGCTGTAACTGTTTAACAAACATTTTGAAGCCAATATGGATCAAACATGGCAGGGTTGTGTGTTAGAGAAGGATAACGTGGGTTCATTTTAGACAGAACTGATTAAGTGTCAAGGCCACACAGGAGCACATATTACAGTATTGCTGAATCGACTCTGGGTCAAACATGTAAGGCGCAGGTGTTGCATTCTCAGAGTGCCCCTTCTTGCATTAAATAGTCGGGCGCGAGTCGCTGCACACTGACAACACAGCGGCTGCAGCACCGAGCTTAAACTCCTCCAAACTTCAAGACCGATGTCACTCCCTGAAGCGACTGGAACGTGGATCAAATACAGAAAGCACTGAAGGCATACTGTGGGAAAAAGTTTAAAGAGTACACACTCTCACACACACGTTTCAGGAATGTGTTAATATGTCAGATGTTAAGGCAGAGACTCACGTTCACAGTTTGATGTGGTCCATATGCGATCCATGTTGGTGTACAGCAGATAAACCAGCATCAGCTGATCGCTGCGCAGGAGGCTGTCTCTGCAGCTCACATTTCCACGGCCCGTCTGAGGACAGACAAACACACACACACACACACACACACACACACACACACACACACACACATACACACACACACTTTGTCAAAAAGCAACTTTCTAGCAGCTCATGCAGATAGTCACGTGATGCATCATTTCCTCAAATCATGACGCGTCACAAGACCGGCGACATGGCCTGTGTTCTTTATGCGTGCAGAGTGCAAAGAAGACTAAGACAAGAAAAAAAATTAGTCTTAATTCGGTGTGTACCTGGTCTGATGAGATGTTCGTGTAGATGTCCACCAGGCTGCCGAAAGTGGAGAAACAGTTCTGACACACTTTGACAGGTCGTGCCGAGGACACCAAACAGTTGACATGGACCACATATCGCTGTCCAAAGAGGCGGAGCAGGTCGCTGCAGTACTCACTGATCTCCAGGTCCTCTGGGAAGGACAGCAGACTGAGGGACAAACCGGAGTCCGCTTGGACGGAAGCGGGGCTCAAATTCTCCGCCGAATCTGAAAGCCCGGCTCCAAAAACCAGAGGGCGAATATTTGCTACTAATAAAAACAAAAACGGACCACTTTCGTGTAAAAACATGATTGAAAACAGAAAATAAAGCGACTGCTTGCAGCTTTCACTCGAAACATCCCATGACTTCCTGTTTTCCCCCCCACAAATCATGTGACAGCCCGAAACCTCGCGAGATCTCGTCAGGCTTCTTCTATTTCTTGTTCTGAGCATTTAGCTTTTCAGTGTTTGGATAATATGGTGGCCGGGAGGTGCAAAACATTGACATTTCCAAAAGTCAAAACAAATTTGCAAAACTAAAAACAAATTTACATGTTAGAAAACAAAACAAATTTACAAGTTGAGAAACACATTTACAAATGTCAAAACAAATTTACGTGTTAGAAGACAAATTTACAAAAGTACAAACAAATTTACAAGTTGAGAAACACATTTACAAATGTCAAAACAAATTTACGTGTTAGAAAATAAATTTACGAAAGTACAAACAAATTTACAAGTTGAGAAACACATTTACAAAAGTAAAAACAAATTTATTAGGTGAGAAACACATTTACAAAAGTAAAAACACATTTACATGTTAGAAAAATTGACAAAACTAAAAACAAATTTACATGTTGAGAAACACATTTACAAAAGTAAAAACAAATTTACGTTAGAAAA
>OMMV01190366.1:0-10599 GCA_900302635.1 Chatrabus melanurus
AGCGGCGAGGCCAATTGTTGCCGCTCCCATTGCGCCGGCCATACTCGGCTCTGGCAAGACCGGGAATCGAACGCCCCGATCCTTGGGGGCAGCTGCGCCAAGCTAAAAGCCTGACGCTTAGACTGCTGCGCCACCGCGGCGCCATTTAATGGGTTCTTTCTGCAGTCAATATCCCCTTTCCCACCAAATTTCATCAAAATCGGTCCATTAGTTTTCGAAATATCCTGTTAACAGACAGACAAACAGACAGACAGACAAACACATGGAGGTGATTGCATAACCCCGCTGTTGGCGGGGTAATAATCACAGAAACATAAATGCAGGTCATTTATCAAGCAAAAATGTCTTCTCTGTTTCCGGGTTCTAAAATATAAGGATTTTCTCCAGTTTATATTGCTGGAAATCCAACATAGTCAGGTTTTGGACTATTGTTCAGATACTGTATTACATCACCTTGGCCAAAAAAATAAGAAAATAATAAGATTGTCATTTTTAAAATTTTCTGACTAAAATATTAATCTAATGATCAAGATAACTTTTAGGATAGTCAGATGATGGTATGAAATGATGGTGAATGTTACAAATATATGCAATTGTAGTTTTAATTTGCTGTATTACACATTATTGCATTTTATTATTTCATTCCGTCTTCATAAAACTGTTTTAGCTTGTAATGGGACAACCTGAGTAAATTCGAGAGAAATGATAAAATGAATGCAGGAGAATGTAAGACGGGATTTATAACAAAAAGGGTCAGAGGTGAAGTGCTTACCACATGTCCAGGCAGGTGGAGTAGTCTGTGGATCCCAGCAGGACATCTGGAGGTCGGTACCACAGAGTCACCACCTCATTGGAGTAGGTATGGCTGGGGACGGACTTCGCCCTGGCCAAGCCTGAGGAGAGCAACACAACAACGCCATGAGGTTCATTATCATTGACTGACCTTCACCATGCTCCTGGGGAGCTGGGAGCTGAAAACAGACAAGCAAGAAAAAGAATGTGTAAGTCTGTAAGATAAGATGATTCTTAAGGGATAACAAGTAATATGTGTACATAGTTGTGGGGGCAAAAAAAAAAGAAGCTCATTTTGGTATAAATTCATAACAGGATGTAGCAAAGCAACAATACGGTGCACTGTGAGAGCACATCCTACCTCTGCTCAAGTAGTAATGGTAGATCATAACTGCCTCCACAATTAACAGAGTGCAGTCAGAAGCTTTCTTTTAAAAACTGCTGTAGTCTATGTAAATACCAGGAAATAAAAGTAGACATTCGAACCCATCTTCTCATCGTCTTCATCGTCTCATCTTTTGATACCAAACTCAAATGTGTTCAGTGTGCAGCAAAAACAAATAAATTAGCCTTGTTCTTCCAATACGTTTGGTGGGATTGTACTTGGAGTATGTAAATATCAGGCCTACAAGCATTGACGGGAGTTCATCTCAATTACACAAGACAATGTAAACACATCTTAAAAATTTTAATGTTATAGGCTCAGTCACAGTATGACGTTTATCCCGGCGTGTGGTGAAAGCACGGCAAAGTCAAGAAAAATGGCCAAACATCAGCAAAAATCACGTTCTCGGAGTTTGGTAGCGAACCTCAAATGCATCACGGCATTCCACAACATGGTGCTAGTGGAGGCCAGCGGAGGCGCACGTTAGCCAGCGCTCCATTAGAACGAGCAGGACCTTTGCCAACATGGCGTCGTGCGGGAGAGGGGTTCGACACACCACTGTCCAGTGATTCTGAGCAGGCAGGGCGAAGCAGCACCCAGCGTAGACGATCGCACCAGTAACTTCGGCTAGCAGATGCTAACGGAGGCTAACGCAGGCTACCTTGGTCATAGCGGAGATTAACTTTCTCTAATGGTCTCCAACATAGCCAGCGGTACGTCGGCCAAACGCAAGGAATTTTAAACATCTTGAAATTTTTGGACCCAGTCGACGTTTACCAGCGGAGGACGGCAGAGGATGGCGGAGGCTAGCGGACACAGACATTTGCAAGTAAGTTTGTCTACGTTGGCCCAAATGTTTAAGTGTGACTGCACCTTTCAGGTCTGCAACAATGTGATGGTCAACATGAGGAGACATGAGGAGAAAATTCTACAAGACTTAAAGTTTTTTCTGAATTTGCTTGACGTCAACTTGCTCAGGTGACTTGATACTTAAATTGTGGCACGCACACAGAAAGGCCCAAAACATCTCACAGGTGAGAGAAGTAATGTTAACTTAATTATACAAAGAGAAATAGAAGACTACAAGGTTTGAGCACGGAAAGTGGTAGAAATCTAACCCGATTACTTTTCTCCAGATTGAAAATTCAGATTGGCCTAATTACTTCACCCCTCCTGACAAAGCCAAGGCTATGACTCAGTTTTTCCTTCATGAAAGTGAGACATATAAGGTCATGCTCAGCCTCTGGTGGTGTGGACTTCACCAGATGTTCAAACTGATAAGGTTCAGGATGTCTGTGATTTTCCGTATAACTACGAATCCAGGAGGGTAGGAGGGAAATGCAAAGAACCTCCACCTGAAATGAAGCGTCTTAGGGACTTCTTCGAGACTTACGATGATGGTCAATCTTTCTCCAAATCTGTTCTTTGTTGCTTGACTGACACCTAACTGCGCCCTTTTCATGTTGTCACGAGCCCCCACAGAACTGCCTTTTGTAATACAACTCACTCGTGTCATGAAAACTCCAGTAAGATTCCTTTATTTCAGCCAACAGAAAAGTCATGAAAGTTGTCCTACTCTTATAAATTACTGCTGGCAGACCTGCCGTGGGACTGATTTCTGTACACTCATGTGTGAAAAGCTGGAGATTGCCTTTTCAAATGGAAATCATGATAGAAGACCTTTGAGGTTTTTGAGAACAACCATGTGACATGGATATTAGTCACACAAAGAAAAAGGTTCCTAACTCCAGCTTCTATCGAGCAAAATCAACACCATGACCCATTTTTACGTTAGAAGAGTAGTTAATCCAACAATTGGTCAGTGGTTTTAATCATGTTAATCTGATTCCATTTACTTGCTTGCAAACTACCGTTCCATTGGGCAGGGTCAGCTAGTGTATGTTTCATGACTTTCCCGCTTTGTGAACATTCATTGTTTCGTGATGCTCTACATTCATTCCGACTTTGCAGCTAACGGAACTGTTTGGACACAACTGCAATTCACCATGCGACATATCTCCATTTTCACTGTTTTATAGACAACCACTAATTCTCTTATTACTTCACCCCCCGGTGGGGGAGTGAAGTATTGTTTTTAGTGGCTCTGTGTGTCTGTTTGTTTGTGTGTCCGCATAGATCTGGTAATACTTATACATGGCCGATGAACGGATGGCTAGATCTTTATATCTGGGTAAGTAGCATAATTCAGCATAAATCAAAATTTATAGAAAAAAACCAATAAAATAAATAAAAATTTAAAAAAAACAAAATAAATAAAAATTTAAATTTTTTTTCCAAAAACATATTTTGAAAAAAATTAAAATTCATTATGACGAGTTGAAATAAACATATCCATCAACAAGTTGGATTTGAATGATATTTTGTAGTTTTAAGTATAATATAAATAATATGTTACCATTGTTCAGAAAATACAAAGACAGGTTGAACAGTTGGTGAGAATATTATCACAGAATATATCATTAATTGTTATATTCACTTGTTGCGTGAATGGGGTGAAGTCTGCTATCTCTGATCGCCTTGTTTCTTATTTGTACAGTTTCAGAATGCCACACATTCATCTCAGTATGTTCATTTCTTCTACATTCACCTTCTTCTCCTGCACTCCCTTCACTGCCCATGTCTCCACACCATACACCATTTCTGATCTTGCTACTCTTACTTTTAAACATTTGCTTTGACAGACCTTTTCCAAATGGGCAAAATCTACCCACAACGCATTGCTTTGTGACTTTTCGCAAGATTTCGGACGACAGAAGTATTTCCGGCAGCTGGAATTGCAGTGTGGATGTTATCTCGCAGCGCCAGGAAAATAGCCAATATTTCTATGTGTGTTACAAGCACGGTATTTTTTTCCATGTGTGTCATCGCCACATTCTTTAACCATGGATGATCACGAAGAATTCCGGAATCTGACGGTGCCACAACTGAAAAAAATTCTTGCTGAAAGGGGTGTTCCATGTTCGGGCTAACAACGACCGGAGTTGTTGCGCCTCGCCAAGAAAGCCGACCAATTTTATCCTGTTTTGGAAAAGAGTGACCAGGAAGCGTTACAGACAAAAAGACGGCGAGTGACGACAGCAGACAGCTAATTTTGCAATCTCAACGGGAAAGCTGTGCTCTGGACATGGGATTAGCGACGTCTTTGCTTACGTGACTGTGGTTGGACAAATGAAACACAAATGTGACGATGGCTACCGTATGTTCATTGAACGTCACGTTGAACTTGTGGATCTTGGAAATATTGAGGGGGACAATGACTTTGTTTACATACGGAGCCGTGTGAAGCTGGAGCAGCGGCAGGCAGCAGGACGAGATTCTGTGTTCCACCACAGGAGAAATAAAATCGGTGGGATGCGGTTGTGTTGGGGGATAAGTATTTTTTTATATTATATTTAATTTAACTTGACCTTGTCTTATCTGGTTTAGATGTATTCGATGTCTTTTTAATGCAGAAGTACGGATGTCTGCCAACCTCGGCCAAAAAGAGCAAGACGAGTCATGCGGCCCCTGTGGTGGCTCACAAATAACTATATGCGGTCAGGTCTATTCTTCAATCACACAACACTGCAGATACCCTCTTCCAGTCGTTCCACCCAGGCTGCACTCTGTGGGTTATTTCTGCAGAAAATTCTCCATTTGCAAACACCACTGATCCTATGTATTTAAACGTATGCACTTTTAAATCCCCCCGGCAACTAACCTTATAAATCCTGATCTTCATTAAACCTCAAGTGTTCTTTTTCCCCTTATTCTTCAATCATCTATCTTCCAAAGCTCTTCTGCACTCCATTTGCTGTAGGATCTAAGTCCAGATATGTAGAAAGAATTAACCTCAGGAACGGTTATTGTCTGGAAAATCTCAGCCAAAACCATAAATGATGTCTGTAATACCCACTGTGTGTAATATTTACAGTACACAGCCTCACTGATAATATATATATTATATACTCACTGTATATATAAGTACACCGAGTAGGTGATACCAGATTTATTTTGTTCCTGTAAAAGCAAAGTGTCATACGGGTTTGTGAGGAACACGAAGAAGTGATGAATTTCTTCAGCCTTCACTGCCTTCTGCAGGGCTCTCATCATTAATCAGCCTGTGAGACGATATCGGTTATCTTAACCTCATTCCTGCATTTATCCACATGATGGCACAAAGCGGGTTAGTTAAGTAACCAGTGACAGTTCTCCCGTGGTAGCTAATGGTGGAGGCGTAGCGGGAGCAGAGTGCAGATGTGGCGAGCTTTAATGAGGCTGATAGCTTTGCCTCGGTCTCTTCCCAAGTGATTGTTGGGCTTAATTAAAGCATTTAGCTCTGTTTAAAAAAAAAAAAAAAAAAAAAAGACTTCCTGCCCTACTGCTCGTCCCCTATGTGTGCGTTGAAGAGGGGCAGAGGGGAGAATAAATGGGAAGATGGAGGGGGCATTTAACATTTCCTTGTGTGGGAACACCCACAGGAGCAGGACTTTCAGCCGGCATTCATCACAGCTGAACACAGTAATTTCCACACAGTGATCTGACAGAATAGAGTGCATCAGGCCGCTCACACTGAGAGCCTATCATTTCCACTGTGGGTGTCCTCAGTGTGTGTGTGTGTGTGTGTGTGTGTGTGTGTGTGTGTGTGGGAACAGGATCATGATGAGATCTACTCATCAAAAAACTGCTGGCCTGCTAACAAAAACAGTAAGGTCATACGCACTTAATAATCATACATTTAAAATCTGGAGACACTAACATCATGTTCATTGTTCCACGTGTTCACCTGAAATCAAATGCCTGACTTCCTGAATTTATCAGTGTGATTCCACAAACCCAAAGACGAACAATGACTCTGGTCAACATGCACACTGTGTCTTGGATTGTAGTACATCGCTGTTATCGTGTTTTTGTCACGGCGGTCTCCCTGTATGAGAGCCGTTTCACACTGACTGTGGATTTGAGAAGGGTCTGGCTGCAGACCTCACCTGGGAGCATCTCCTGTGTCAGTAAAAATCTCCTCTGAGGGGAAGGAAATGACAATCTGACACATGGAATTATGGGTTTTGTATTTCCATCGTCTTTAAGGAAATGATGCCAGCCAATGTATTATTTGTATTTTAACATAGATGTTTTCGCTTAGACTAAGGACTCATATCACCGTTTGTGATGTTGTTTTACATACCGTACTTGACTTATCAGTGTCTTCGGACTTTGTAAAGCGGTTTTGCCATATCGATTTCCTTACCCTCAGAGGAGATTTACTGACACGGGAGATTTACTCCCAGGTAAGGTCTGCAGCCAGACTCTCTTGGTGGTTTTCCGTGTGGGTTATTTCATTGCTGTGGAACATTTAAGTTGCATTCACACTCCGATGATTAGCCCGCCGTTTGCCGATGGAGAGTGAAAATTTGATGAACATCGACCAGTGCTGAGGTCCACCAGACTCCACAGGAGCCAAGTCAACCGTCAGTCAGGGAACACTGATGGTTGGCTTGGTCCCGGAAAAATTTTCAACATGCTTAAAATCTACGCCGGCAAGAGTTGAGCTCCAGTACTGCTCCGTTAGCCTCCGCTGGCCAATATCGGAGGCTTGACTGGACACAGCCTGTCGTAATTCAACGCAGATCAGCAGAGCTCAACTGAGTACTAACCAACCAGTAACAGCCAGAACGCAGATGTAGCGCAGTAATGTCATCTCATAGAACTCTCGGACAACTTTTGACAACTTTACACATCGTAACCCTAACTGTTAAGCCCGAAATGTGAAGAAATATGAAGAAATATGTAAAACCTGTCTTGATGAAGCACCAGTAGCAAGTGACGAAATCGCAGAGTTGCGTCGAGTTTATATAGGCTATGTCACGTGATGTCTCAAACGTTGAGTCGACGATCGGCTCCGCCAAGCTACGGTACAGCTCCATGTAGTACGCTACCAATGCGCCGACCCTCTGAGGACGAAAGTTGAACTACGTCCTATAGTAAGCCAGAGGACCGCCGCCAAACGTCGAGCTCCGCTAGTACAACGTCACCCTCCGCTGAGCTACGTCGACCTGTGTTGAAGACATTTGAAGAAATCTGGGCCCCTGGAGCGAGCCTTCTCCGGCGTTTCACAGAGATTTTTGAGAATCTGCTACGTCGGCCAGCGTCAGCCGCGTCACATCATGGTGTGAATGGGCCATTACACAGGAGGGAACTCGAGGTAGTCCTACATGCTACAGAACTGTTTGACCGATGTCTGCACCTGTTTCCTACATGGAACTGGTTTTATTTAGGAAAACAAAAACATGTAAAAATGTTATTTTAAAAATGCACAATATTGTCAAGGATTTGACTTCACATAGATTTTCTTCACACAGGATTTCTGTGTAAGACTGTTCCCGCATATTTCAGATCCAGCCTGTGAAATAATTTGAAAGGTATAAAGCCAAAACATGACTGGGATTGTGAGCTTTTGAAGCCAGTATTAGTCAAATCAGGACATAATTCTGAAATGGGCATAATTAGATCCAATCCAAACTGCATGATGATACTGATTAATACATAATAGCTGCCTGCAGCTATGAAATGGACATAATTACCACGCAAACAAATGCCTCAGAGCCATGATATCTTTACTGAGCTAAACCCCACAAGGTAATTGACAAGTATGAATAAATGGGTGAACCAGTCGTCCAAATGACATTGGAATGGATGAAATGATGTGCACATCCGAAAGTGCAATAATTTGAAATAACAACAATCATAATCACGCATCTGAACACCACCCAGAGGGGTGTACTTTGAAGCAACACTAGTGGTTTAGCGAGGTAAGCCTAAAGCCACATATTCAGCGACACAAAGGTGGCTTTGTTTTAACTGAGCAAGCTCATTGTGATCACTTCCACTGCAAAGTTAAACTGCTCTGGACCAGTTTATGTTTCGAGTTTCAGCTTAAATCGGCTATAAAAATGCCACGCTTTTACTAAACTCCTCCGAATTGGATGCTGGTGTAAGTTTGGGATATTTGTGCTTTATGCAATATAACATTTGAAATGATGGCACAATTGAAAGAAAATTCTGTATCAAAGGAGAATGGTGTTTTCTATCAAAATATAAAATATATATATAAGTTTTGCATAAAATATCAAATAGCTTTGATAACATGAATCAAAGTGCAGCATGTTTGTAAAAATGGATGAAATGAGTATTAAAACTTAATCGTGATCCTCCATGATTTTTGTAACGAAGTGATAAATTGATCTAGCAGACGCTCATATATAAAACATGCTTGTGTGGGAAATTTAGGGCATAATTCTTCAAGTTACTTGTATTTGAGAATCCATGGCTTAACAATTTTTTACATATGTGTGTACATACTGGACAGTTTGGCCTCGTTTTAAATGTAAAGAAGAAGTAGGACTGCATTTCTGCTCAAAGTGCTTTACAATGATGCCTCACTTTTAATTCCTCAGCCAAGGCCAGAACCCATTTTTACAGCTGGGTGGACTGAGATGATGCAGATTGAGTGTCTTGTCCAAGGACACAGACCGGTAGCATGAGCAGGATCCAAACCCAGGTTTACATATTAGCAGGGCAGCTATCCACTGAGCTACCTGCTCTACAAAGTCCTTCACAAAAGAGGGAAATACTATATTTGGCCAGACTACCCCACAGGGTGCAGCTAAAGGTCTGGAGGACATGACTGTGGAGGAGAAAAATGAGAAAGAATCAAATGCAGCCATGCAGAAATGGGACAGGGACCGACAGGTCCACAGCATATGGGCTAAACTGGCAGGATCTTGGTGACATCTGTCACATTGAGGGTGTATGCTGGGGTAAATCCCCATGGAATATACAGACTTTACTCTTAAGACATTGTCCACATGAAAAGCTCGGGGGAAAATGGGTATGTTATAAATCCTTTTATGTACAAAATTCTACAATTTAATATAACTTTAAAAAAGAGGCTGCTCAGCAAGTTTAACAGCTGTCTTATCTACAACCCCAAATCAGAAAAAGTTGGGATGGTATGGAAAATGCAAATTTAATAAAAACAAAAGCAGTGATCCTGACACTTCTATTTCATTGCAGACAGTATGAACCCAAGATATTTCATGTTTTGTCTGGTCAACTTCATTTCATTTGTTAATATACATCCATTCCTGCATTTAAGGCCTGTAACACATTATAATAAAAAGATGGGATGCTAAAGCTTTTATCATTTTGTAATGTTGCCATTCCTTCTCACAACCCTTAAAAGATGTTTTGGCATTGAGCATGAAGTGTTTCAGGTGTTATTTTGTCCCATTCTTCCTGCAAACATGTCTTAAGGTGTGCAACAGTACAGTGTCATCATTGTCATTACACACATTCTCTATTGGTGACAGGTCAGGACTGCAGGCAGGCCAGTCTAGTACCCATACACACTTCTTCTGCAGCCATGCCTTTTTAATGTGTGCAGAATGTGTTTTTACATTGTCTTGCTGAAAAATGCATGGACATCCCTGGAAAAGATGTCGTCTTGAAGGCAGCATATGTTGCTCTAAAATCTTAATGCACTTTTCTGCATTAATGTTGCCATCACAGAAGTGTAAATTAACTTTGCCAAGGGCACTGACACAACCCCATACCATGACAGACCCTGGCTTTTGGACTTGTTGCTGATAACAGTCTGGACGGTCCTTTTCGTATTTGGTCTGGAGCGTCCATTTCTTCCAAAAATGATCTAGAATACTGATTTGTCTGACCACAATACACATTTTTCCTGTGTGATGGTCCAACCCAGATGCCTCAGACGCCAGAGAAGTCGACACTGCTTCTGGAAAAGGTTAACATACGGCTTCTTTTTTTGTACAGTACAAAAAAGTACAAGTTTTAAATAGCATGTATAACTATAGCTCCATATTATAATGCTTGACAAAGGTTTCCCAAAGTAATCTTGCCCATGTGGTTATATCAGCTATTGATGAATGACGGTTCTTGAGACAGTGCAATCAGAGGGCTCGGAGATCACGGGTGTTCAGCTTAGGCTTGCGTCCTTGCCTTTTACACACGTTTAATGATATTATGCACTGTAGAGGGAGAAATATGCAATCTTTCTTTGAGGAACATTGTTTGTAAACATTTCAATAATTTTCTCACACATTTGTTGACAAACTGAAGATCCTGTGCCCATCTTTTCTCCTCAAAGACTCGGCCTTTCGTGGATACTGCTTTTGTACCTGAAGGTACCTGTTGATATCACTCGTTTGAAATAACTATTATTTCATTTTTTAATTACCCCATTACTAGCCCTAAATTGTCCTCGTCCCAACTTTTTTTGGAATGTGTTGCAGGCTTGAAATGCAGGAATGGATATATATTAACACAAAACATGAAATATTTTGGGTTCATACTGTCTGTAGTGAAAAAGAAGTCAAAGTAAATGTAGGAATCACAGT
>OMMV01190373.1:0-14200 GCA_900302635.1 Chatrabus melanurus
ATCACTGATGTATCACTAACAACTCACGTATGAATGGCGCTATATAAAAGCGGCTATTTTATCATCTCCCGTCAGTCCACCCTGCTGCCGAGGGGTGCACATCTCACCCGTGTTCCACATCTCAAGTTCCTCCTCAACGCCAAGTTTCTCTCAGTCCAGCATGAACCCCCAGAGGAGAGATGTCCTAGTGTTCCTGCTCCAGAACCAGAATGACCAGCTGCTGCAAGTTCATGAGATGTTGGCCAGGAGAAGGAGGAGAAGGAGAACTTGAAAAACTTGGAACGATGTGCTGGCTGCGACTGTTGAAACGGGAATGCCAAGGCGCCGCGGCCGCATCAGTTATATATGCGCGGAACGGACGCAACTCAGGCGCCCGTTGTGTGCGCTACTGCGCATTCTTTGCGCAGTTCATGCGCGAATCATCGGTGATTTTTCATCGCGTAAATCAGCGAAAATGGTCAAATTCTCGACGGACAAGCACGCACAACCAAATTTTATGCGTGATTCATGCGTTTACGTGCTAGTTGGGCTGTGTGACCACGCCTTTACAAAAGAGGTTTTCTAAATTTCTAAAACATCACATTATGTCACACAATTCCATGATAAGACACAAATGTTTTATTATAGAATTGTATGTTGAATTCCACAAAGTAATTTATCTGTGGACACCTGCCTCTCCTTCCTCCTTAAACTGTAATATTGGATTACAATGACGGCCATCACTTACATTGCGCCTCACTAATCCACCCGGGACAATCTGCTAATCTCACACACACTCTTGTTATTCTATGCCAATGAAGCATGACATCGATACTATATGGAGGGATTGGGAATGGGCAGATGAATGATAATTAGGAGATGTGCTTACCCAACAGTAGGGTCCACTGCCAGTCCTCTAGGGTTTCCCAGATTTTCAGTGATGAGCGTGACCCGGTTACCTCCATCAAAGTCCGCCATGTCAATCCGGTTGACGCTGGCCTCCACCACATACAGTTTATTGTTCACCCAATCCACGGCCAAATTCTCAGGGTAGTCAACTGATACATTTAAAACCACCTGCAGGTTGGAGCCATCCATGTCCACAGAAAACACCTGTCCACAAAAGACAGCATTGTTGTCAGGAAATTAGCCTTTGGGTGGTCAGTTCTTAAAAAAAAAAAAAAAGTCGACTAAAAGATGGTTTAGGAGATGTCTTTGCGAGACAACTGCATTGATGAATTTAAAGCTGTGGTTTTCAAACTGAGCAATAAGTCAACTAGTGTTGAATGTAGCTGATTCATGTCGGCACAATAATCCAATAAGATATGTCAGATTATGCAAGGATATTAATATTCACATTAGCAAAATTTACAGTATTCAGACAGTTACATGACATTTAATATACTGTACAAATGTGCGGAATGGAGAGATATTTGGTATGGAAGGAAAAAACAGTTACTGCTCATAGATCTCATTATTTCAATACAATAAATATAAATTGGCTGTTATTGTTGTTGTGTTTTATATGCAGTTACAGCTCTCTGCAGCTCTAACTCATTTGAAACTAGACCCAGATCACTAAAAAGCAGGATTTTCAACTGACCTGTTTAAAGAGAAACCGAAGATGTGGAAATAGCTTGGTAGTTTAACCTTTCTGGTTACATTCACATGCCCTGTTTGCACTCTCCCTAGTTTTAATCTGTTGACATGCTGCCATGGAGGTGGCTGAGATGCCCAGTCAAAGCTGAGCGCCAGCCTTTCAGACCAGTGGCTCTGGTTCAAACCACTGAGAAGCCAAGCCATAGTCCGAACAAAGACTTCTCAGCCGGCCAAAGAATTTATATAGATGAACAGTTCCACTGAAAACAAATACGGCCTGATTACTTTGAGGCAGATCGAGTTACAAAAATTGCACCCTGGTATGTGAGCATCATACCAGTATATCAGACAGGTTTCAAGATTACCCCATTTGGATAACATTCCTCATCTACTTCCCTTTCATAATGACCCAGCCACAAGGGAGCCCTTCCTTTATTATAGTATCAACATTTCTGATATTTTAAAGGATAACTGAAACAATTCCAACTTGGCCAGGTCCTACAAGTCAAGTATTCCCTCAAACAAGCACCTGGTCTATTCCCCATAAAATGTAACTCTGGCATAGCATCTCAATTACAGACAGATATAAAAGATTAGAAAAACATTTGGTATGGGAAATTGTAAAATAAATAAATAAATAAAATAAAAAGCCCCCACCCACCCACACTTACTACCGGCCTACTGTTTTACAGCAAGCTGCTTTGCATGCACTTGAAAAATAGCCACTACAAAGGATACAGACTCTGCAGTTTTGTACACAAGGTCACTGCAGTTAGGGTTACCCCATGGTTCAGGTTAAGTTAGGTTAGGTTAGGTTAGAGTTAGGGTAAGGATTGGGGCTAACTTTCTCGGTGATAAAATGCTCCAAGGACCTGTTCAGTAACTCAGTAAGCAAGCAAGTAACTTCTGTTTATATCCCCCATAAGTTACTCTGTCTGCAGTGCTGTTTTGGCTTTTTTTACAGCAATGAACAAAAGCTAATGATATACAGCATTTGGTGTTTTGTCATTACCCATATGAACTCAAGACATTTTTTCTGTGGTCAACTTCATCTCATTTAACATACATCCATTTGTGCATTTAAGGCCTGCAGCACATTCCAAAAAAAGTTGGGATGCTAAAGTATTTACCACTTTGTAATGTCATTCCTTCTCACAACACTTAAAAGACATTTTGGCATTGAGGATACCAAGTAATGAAGCATTTCAGGTGTTGTTTTGTCCCATTCTTCTTGCAAACATCTTACGGTGTGCAAAAAGTATGGAGTCATCATTGTTGCATTTTTCATTTCTACAATCTCCACACATTCTCTATTAGGGACAGGTCAGGACTGCAGGCAGGCGAGTCCAGTATCCATATCCTCTTCTTCCCCAGCCATGCCTTTGTAATGTGTGCAGAATGTGGTTTTGCATTGTCTTGTTGAAAAATGCATGGACATCCCTGGAAAAGATGTCGTCTTGAAGGAAGCATATGTTGCTCTAAAATCTCAATGTACTTGTCTGCATTAATGTTGTCATCACAGAAGTGTAAATTACCTTAAGTGTAAATTACCTAAAGATCTGGAATACTGATTCATCTGACCACAATACATGTTTTCACTGTGTGATGGTCCAACCGAGATGCCTCCGAGCCCAGAGACGTTGACAGTGCTTCTAGACAAGGTTAACATAAGGATTATTTTTTGCACTGTAAAGTTTTAACCCTTTCACTACTGAATACAGTACTTCAGATTAAAGTTATCTATTGGGTATAAATGTCAATTTTGTGATCAAAAATATCATTTTGAACAACTGTGTTGGCAGCAAACATCTTTATTTAGAAAACAGGAAGTGGGACGTATATGTCCCAGTCGTATCTTATGGCGGGACACAACAGTATCCCAACAGTAGTGAATATGCAATAATAATAATAATAATAATAATGAATGCACCTTTGAGGCATATATCAAATTTACATTTTTAAATTTACATTTTTTGAAACAAATTTCGAACTCAGTTCAGGATACACCCAGAAGTATTCACCTGCCAAGTTTCATAAAGCTAGGCCAATGGGAACTTGAAAAAAATTAGTGAGTTCTAATTGTTAACGCCGGACGCCCGGACAGATGGACATCATGAAGACAATACCCCCTTTTCCACTAACACAGAGGCGGGGGATAACAAACTGTCCTGCAAAAAGGGCACTTAGCAAATCAGAGCCCAAAAGGGCAGGTGTTTGAGCACCTCCTGGGGTGTATCAGTGCACGCACCTGCCCATAATGCAACTTATGGTTTTGCCACAGTGCAAGTGCACAAAATCATTGGAAGTGTTCCAGTTTGTGTTTGTCTCCACGTGGATTCACATTTTCAACACTAAGAGTTCAGATCTTTCAAGAATATGGCTATCCTGTGATCGCTAAAGCTTAAGGGTCTGTCAGGAAGGCAAATTGCAACTGTCAGTAACTTTTGTTCACTGCATTTTTGCTTGAATATGCACAGAAATAACACAAATAACCCAGAATAAAGAGCACACACCAAACCGAAACTCTTCCAATGATTTCACACGCATGCACTATTGCATAGCGATATGCTGCATTGTGGGTAATGACAAAAGCCCGAATTAGCACAGTAGTTGCAGTACGATTTACAGAATTTTTTTTGCGTTAGTTGTCTGCCTTTACTCTTGCGGCTCAATAATGTTAGTGAACTTTCTGAGAAAGGAAAATCTCATAGACTCTGGGTCACAATGCATCAAAACATGCAGTCTTGGCATCATGATGTCATAAACCAAATCAAAAGATCATTGACCAGTACGCTGAATAATATGGCTGAACCAGATCTTTCCTACAGCTAAATAGTATTCACCAAAAGAAATTACCTTGTTCTGAATGGTATCAGTCCAGAAGATTTTACGAAGATTATAGTGGAAGTCCACTCCCACCACAACCCCCCTGTTTTGCGAATGGACCAAAGTCTGCAGGCTGTTGCCATGGATGTCGCCTATCAGCAAGTCTCTACCATTAGAAAACACCAAGGAAGGGACTCCAGCTGTAAGGTAATGAAATATTATGAGTCTAAAATATATTATTTAATTTTAGAACCAGAGCTTGGTTATCTATGAGATCATAAATCAATTTTATAGCATGTGAGCACAACAAATCAGATCAGAGAAGCTCTAGTGAACAAATCTGAATATAAAATTGAATTTACACTATATGACACATTCATTCACCATCACAAGTAAGTCTTATGTAACCTTTCTTTTAAACCATTACTTTACTAACCTATGTGCTCAGGTCAATAGCAGAGATGTTGGTCAACACTGTGTTAAACAAAGGCAGCTAAGTATAAAGTACCACTCAACAAACAATGGTAGACTCAAACAGGAAAAATGGCTGTGGTAAACGGGCTGGATCACTCACGTGTGAACGTACTGTATGTCAAACAATTTCTTCACATGGGGAAAAAACCTGACACTCACTTGAGACATTGGCTCTACAGTATCTGTGCTGCTCCAAGATGTAGCCCTCTCGACAGCTGCAGCGATGGCTGCCTATCCGGTCTTCACACAGCTGGTCACAAACGCCCCACATGGAACAGTCATCAAAGTCTTCAGCATGAAATCAAATTTAAAAGCAAACAAGGGTCAAACACTGTTTCACTGTTTGAATCAGAGACATTCAACATTAAGGACACCACATCACAATGTTTTGAATACGAGTGCACATACCATGTATTTTAAAAGTATCCACCCAGCAGACCCTATTGCATATAGGCAAAAACTGACCCAGAATGCATTGTGTTGTCAACATCCAGAGTTTTTTGCAGACAGCTGAACTTCCGGTCACTTTCATACAGTGAACTGTTTTGCTTTGCGGTGCCTGGCAACTAAGGTTTATTTCTATATGTGTCTACGAGAAAGCCGTGCAAGTTTATCCAATTTTGGAAGAGTGTGACCATGAAGGCTCGGAGGAAGCGGCGGCGGGTGACTATAGCGAACGGCTCTGTTCACGATCTCTAAGGGACAACTGTGACATGGACACGGGCCTTTGAAACATTGACCACCGCTTTGTGTTAGCGATGTCTATGCTCGCCTACTTATTGTCTGTGGCTGGACGAATTAAATTGTCTGTTAAGCAATTCAGAGATTTGCTTCAAAACACATTATACATGTTAGAAATGCTTTGCTGATCACGTTTGACTTTGATCAATGTTATTTGACATTAATTACAAATATATATCACAAAATAAGTGATTGTCTTTCATGCCCTTTATATAATTAAATCATCATTTGTACAATTAATTTGAGTTACATAATTGGTGAAATGAAGGCCATTTATGTTTAGTTAAGAGGTTTCAATTGAATATAGTAGAAATACGCATGCAGGTATGATCCAAGTTATAGTAAGTCAGTATCAATACAAAGCCTACCCCATGAAGACAAAAATCAGGAGATGTACACAAGCAAATAAATATTTCTTGGAGTATTTTTAAATCTGTGATTAAGAAATGGAAAGATTAACACAGCTGTAACTGTCTAAAGCAGGATGTCTTCAAAAACGGAGTAGATCCTGCATGAAAGAGCATGGTGAAGGAAGCCACCAAGAAACCTCTTAACAACCCTGAAAAACTTACAGGCTTCAGTGGCTGTGAGTGGGGAGAGCATAGACAACAATTGTTGCCTTCATTTTTAGCTTCAGCTTCATAGAAAATTTGCCAGAATCAATGGGGGAGATACTGAAGTCAGTTGGGAGAGAGTTCTATTCTGTCAGGTTACTTAAGGCCTGGGAGCATGCACTGGTGCTGCCCGTCACTGCATCCACTGCACCACAGACACGCTGTGTCCTGATTGGCAACCACCCAGGCACACCACAGGTTTATCCCCAACTCCTGAAAATAGTCATCTATCCAACGCAGGCAAGTGATATGTCGACATCCCTCTGGGCTTTTCAAGTTGCAGGGGTGCGCCTGAGCACTGAGGCACCTGCACACTGGATCAAGCTCCGGGAAAAGCACCACATGGCCATGTTATTGTAACTGAAATGGTCTTACAATGCAAGTAGTGCAAATCGTTTCAGGTGCCCTCAGTAAGCGCTCATCTGACAGTCATTCCAACGCTACCTAAGGATTCTCCAAACAGATCCAGTACCAAAGGCACCCAGTCATTGCCTTAAGTCACAGGTTAAAGTCCAAGTCTACCAACCACACACTAAGACTGGAAGCACCAGGACCCTGAAGACTTGGACTTTCATTCTCCCGCAGGGATATCGTTCAGTGACCTCTTGACCCCATAAGCTCTTCTCAGATATGTCTTGACCTCTCAGCTGAGCTCCCAGAGACACGAATGCTACTGCAGAGATAAGTGAATCTCTCAATAGGTTCAGCACTTTCACAACATACAGTACAGATATACTGCTGGTAGCTGAGTGCAGAAGAAGTAAGTCCGGTACAGGTCCTGAGGACCATCAGGCCAGTGCTTATACGTTACAGTATAAGCACCGGCCTGATGGGACGTCAGTCCATCACAGTAACTTCCTCAACCAAGGGTACCACCCATTTACAGCTGGGTAGACTGGGACAATGCAGGTGACATGTTTTGTCCAAGGACACAGACAGGTAGCCTGAAGCATACACCTGGAATTGAACCATCATCTATATATATATTGGTTGTCCAACTTCTATACAACAGAGCAGGTGGCTTTGTGAGACAGGACTCCAGGAAGTCACTGAAAGCCTGGATCTTACTCTTGATCCATGCCAATAGCAATTCCAAACACTCCTCACCCAACAGAAGTTGGGTGAGGAGTCACCCAACAGCAATCAGCAATCAGGGCATCCATTGATTCCACAAAGGTCACACCATTGTCTACAAAATCAAGGTTAATAAACCTTTCCTCACAAAGGCACCCAAGTCACTGGACTCCATGACCTTACCCAATACCCAATCCATGTAAGTATTGAACAGACTAAGAGGCAGAACATATTCCTGGCAAACACCATAACTCACTGGAAAGAAGTCAGAGACTTTGTCTCCCCTCCACACAGCAATCATAGTTATATGCCAGTTATAATGTCCAACAACTTATTGTGGATCCGGCAAATTCTCAGGATGTCTCACAGAGCAGCCCAATCATTCGAATTACAGGGTTTGCAAAAATCAACATAGGTCCCAGCAAAGATATGCGGAAATTCATGCTTGTGTTCAATGAGTTTTCGCAAAGCTAAGATGCAGTCTGCGGTGGCCTTCTTGGGTGTGAGACGAGATTGCAGCTGGAGATGAATCCTACTGAGGATGACCCTTGCAAGTACTTTGTCCAGCATGGAGAACAGTCTAATAACCCTGTATTGTTCGGCAATCCCCTGATCACCTTTAAGAGTGACAAAAAGTGCTTTCTTCCCGTGTGTTGGGATGATACCTGTCTCCCAAATGGAAGCAAAGTTTTCTTGCAACACCAGAAGAACAGCATCTCCACCCGTCTGAAGAAGGTCAGCCCTGATACCACATATCCCTGCAGCTTTACCCACCCTCAGCTGTTTCACTACGCTTACAAAACCCTGGCATCTTAGATGTTCAACATCCTAAAGGGGCTTTGGGTTAAGTAGTTTGCTTCTACTTTGGCATTCAGTGATTAACTTTTCAAAGAAAGGACCTTCCCCAATAAAAGTGTGAGGACACATTTAAAACCAAATGAGCAACAGATGGCTTTGCATGAGGAAAGTATCTTTACTTTTAGTTGAAGAATATTTCTCAAAAAGATTTACAAATTTCACCTATTGTGCAGTAATGTTGCTGAAATATACCTATGCATGAGCGACTATTATTGCTGTTCACAATGTATCCAGAAGGACACGAGCAGGTTCCTCCCACGGGGGACGCATGACACTGATGTTCACAGCTCAGAGTGGCACATCTCCAGATACCTGTCCAAAAAAAGATACAACAGTACTTCAACAACATCATGTTTGCACATACCACAGCAGGCTGAAATGTTCATAGGTTGACTAGTGTTATGGTAGAGCTTTTGGGGTCTTTGGGTGCAAGTTTCCTTTAGGTGGTAGGTTAAAGGAGGCAGGGTCAGGACTGATGTCACACAGAGGGGATGGTGGCTCAGGCTCATTAACCCCCAGAAGAAGCACCTGGGGAAACCTGCTTATTAGCAGCCAGGAGAGGCACCACTGAGGCCTGGGTTTTATTTGGAGGACACGCCACGAGGAAGACGCTGCAGATTAAACATTTTTGAGACTAAGCAGTCTGAAAAAGTGGAGTTTTATCTTCCACACAACCATGAACTATTTGGTTTTAGCCTGTGAACTGAAGACTACCAACAAACAACAAGCTACCCAAATGGTCCAAATGAGCAACATCTGAGTTATTATCAGCGAGGTCGCCTAGTCTGCTTGAGCTGGTCACGGGGAGCCAAAATGGTGATGGTGACCTGGTGAAGAGTTAATAACACCCCCTTCCTTCAGATTAGGGAAGGTTACGTTCACCCAGGTAAGATTAGGTCACATTTTCAAGTCTAATGGACCACATAGGGAGAGGGTACTAGAATACGTAGCTTACTGGCCTTATGGTGCATTCCATTTGTACTCGGAGTTCAGAATTTCCCAGTTACCCCCAACCCTGAAGTTGTGATTCCAACTCGTCAACTCGTTCGAACCCCACGTACCCCAAGTTCGTTCGTTTTTTTTAGCACTTCTGTCTTTTTTGTGTCTGTCCTACTCCTATCTGTGGATATGTTGCTACAGTGCTTGTGTGAAATAGCACATAATGTGTTGTTTATCAACAGGTGTGGCTAATGTTGGCTAACCTGGTAGACGATGCTAACAACAATGACTGGCTACACCGCGCTACAAACCGAGCAGTAAATTAAAACACTAATGTCACCTCTGCACCATCTGTCCTCTTCAGTGAGGTCTCTTTGATGGACCACATATTTTTGCAGGACTCTATAATACAAAATCTTGGAAGCATCCAGCTTATTTTCCGATTTGCAGTGTTGTGTGGAAACTGGAACGCATTTACCCCAGGTGTGACATAATTCCCAGTTATGATTTACGACTTCTGAGTATATTTATTTATGAACCTGGTTAGTCTAGCAGTGTAACACCATGAAGGAGTAATGCCAGACTGATGAAACGTAGTATGCATTTAGTTCAACTCTTCTGATAACTAGATGTATTGTTTTTTCATTTCTGTCTATATTTGATGTAGTAAGTATTTGCAGAGGAAAGCTGACAAAGGAGGTCTTTTTTTATCTGGAATGTGCCCCACCTCGTAAGTCAGTGGTTGCCATGGCTGCTGTGCATAACTTTGACTTCCAGCTGCTTGACCAGCCAATATATTCTCCTGATTTCACACCATATAAGCTCCATCTCAGTCCAAACATTAAAAAAACAAAACTTTTCTTCGGGAAGGCATATTGGAGTGATGATGGCGTCACACCTGCCACTGAGCATTTTTTTGATCATCAGGATGAAATCTTCTATGCCAATGGGATCAAAGCACTACAGCACAGTTGGAAAAACTCCATGGAGTTCAAAGGGGGTAATGTTGAAAAATAACCCACACATGCTCTCATCCTATAAGGCCACCGAGGTTAGCCTATGAACTTTTCACCCAACCCTTATATATAAGTGTACTTGACACTAGCCGTGTAGGTACTAACTGCAGTTGCGTCCGGCTGTGGTGTTAGTTTCGTCCTCTCCCTCGGGACAATGAGCCGTTCCATCACACAGCTGATCCATGGGGATACAGTGGCCAGAGGATGGACATGGCCATTCACCGGGATAACACTCGCGCTGAATATTATCTAGAAACAAAAGAAAGCCATCATCTTAGGAAAACAAGAAACAAACTGAAAAAGGGCAACAAAAGACCTTTACTCACGTCACTTTGGTGGACATTAAACAACATTTCAGTATATGAGGTGTGTATGTTTGACAACCTGTCTTATCTCTGTAGGAATGTGGTGCTGAACTTAAGAGATCTGTGACTCAGACTGCATTGCGTAGGAAATTACTGTCACTTTAAGTCGATGGAAGGAGAGCGGAGCTTTGAGGGGGTCACATGGGGGGTTCTGGAGCCCATCCTCTAAAAACACAACGGCGTGGAGGAATTCTAAAGCCCTTTGGGGGAGCTGCACAATCTTGTGCCACAAAGAAGCATTTGAATAACATACTTAAAGGAGCACAGGCATAACATCTTGCTAGTCTAAACCAACCATGGAGACTGGAGATGAATCAGGCTTGTGTTGCTACTCATTCTACTTAACTCCAGCACCATGTGATTCATGTCCTATTAGTGACAATTAACCCAATCCGTGACTACCGGTAATTGATGTCCACATATAGTATCCATACCGCATCCTTTTTCATCAGCGTTGTCTTCACAGTCGTCCTCTCCATCACAAAGCCAGACTTGGTGGATACAGCGGCCGCTGGGACAGGTGAAGTAGTTCCCTCTACATGTAGGATATGCTGCAGGCAGAGAATACTGAAGATCAACCAGATTACTAATGATGCATATATGTTAGGAGGTATTAGCGATAGAGTAAAGGTACATACTGCAGTTCAGTTCATCGCTCCTGTCTCCACAGTCATCGTCATGGTCACAGACATAGCGCTGAGGAACGCACGCTCCATTGTGACATGGAAACAGGTCTGTACTGCAGTGTTGTGCTGAAGAAAACAGATTTGGCCAAATTTGGTGATAATGCCAATTTTATTTTTATTTTCCTCCCTGCAGAGGCGTTTAAAAATGGCTACAACGTCTGCTACAATTAACTGGCTTCTTACTGCAGTTTGCCTCATCAGAGCCATCACGGCAGTCCAATATGTGGTCACAACGCTGAGTCCGGTTGTAGCAAGCTCCATTAGCACACCTCAGCTGTGTACATTCGGGGTAATCTGAAAGATTAAATTAACATCAGTGCAACATTATGCAGCCAAATTGGCTTGACAACTGTGCAATTTGCTGCAAAGTAAAACTCCGGGTGAATGTAAGGAATAAGAGACCAAACCTCAACACCACGGCAGCAACAGCCAAAACTTTCTTTATGCAATTGTGTGATTACCACAATGTGCTGTGCTGAGTCTACCATGTCGGCACAATAATGGCACAGAAACTGAACTTCAGCTTGACTAATCCACCAAGGAATCTGCAATCAACTTCTGACAACAAGAAGCATATTGTGGCCCATTCTGTCAGTCAGCGAGCCTCTTAATCTTAACAAATTGATTAAAATGCCACAGGAGCCTAAGATTTTTTTTTTTTAATTTTTAATTTTTTTTTTTTTAAGGAAGCCATTCTGAAGAAGACTTACGACAGTTTCTCTCATCAGACCCGTCTGAGCAGTCCAACAGCCTGTCGCATCGGTATTCTCCTGGGATGCAGGCCCCGTTACTGCAGCTGAACTGGCTGCTTGTACACGTCCGTCCAGCTGGGGACAGATTGGAGAGAAAATCATATATATAAAACTGTCTTAAGGGAAATTTTATGTGAAATGTGGGCAACATTCAAGCCACTCTCCAGCATTGTTTTAAAGGATAAAAATACTGATCTTCGAGCAATATTTTATTTTATATAACTTTTTCACATCTTATTTCCAATAAAGTCTTGAAAAATGCATGAAGGCACACATTCTACTGGTGGTGTTTCATTTGAGACTAAACAAATCTCAACAGACTAATCGTTTAAGTGGAAAAAAAGACCAGAATCATTACTGTCAAAGATTTGTTGGTCTGGTTCCACCTTTTTTTTTTTCAATGAACAAAAAATGAGTCAAATTACTCAAAATTCATGATGTTTCTTCAGGGAGAAGCGGTGAATGGGTTGACTTGCCAACCAGTGGCAGAGTATATAGACCCCGCACAGTTGACACCATTAGATCACATAATCCACCATGTTGGTGAGTAAGAAAGCTTTCCCCACTACTAGCAAATCATTAATCCCGTTCTTTAATACTCTATCAATTTAAACCTTATGGCTTGAAGGACACATAGTGGTTTCACATTCAATGTATGGTTGCGCCAATCAGCATGCTCCTGTGTGCACAGAAAAGGAAGGAAAAGGCATCTACACAGATCCTAAAAATTGATGTATCTTCATATATATATATATGACTTTTATGATCATTTCTCCTACAAGCTCATTGAAAATTGCAGGAACAAATGACATATCACACTATGAAAAAAAAAAACATTTTTGAGTAGAGTGGTTCTTTAAGTTTTGAGTGTGAATAATAAGGCAATGTAGGAAAAGCGACTGAAAATCATTTTAAACAAATAATAATTGCTAATATCATGAAATACACTTACGGCAGTGTTGTCTCTCGTCTGAACCATCTTCACAGTCTTCCTCATCATCGCACACCCACACATCTGGGATACACTCCCCATCACTCAGACACTGGAAGTGACTATCACTGCACGTTGCTTGAGCTGTAGGAACACACAGTCATTTCATTATTTACAGACGTTTACTGTATTCAGGCACAGTCCATCCAACAAATACTACAAGCACGACAACCCCGCCACATGTCACTTTCAATTCAATTGTATTTATATTGCGCCAAATCACAACATAAGTTGCCCCACGGCACTTTACAAGGGTAAGGTCCTGTTTTAGCCAACAATGTGATGCAGTGAGTAACTTACGGCAGCCTTGTTCGTCAGAGTCGTCCACACAGTCTGATGTCCCATCACAGTGCCAGTCTCCTGGGATACATCGGCCGGTCCCACAGCGGAACTGCCCCAGTTCACATCCTACACACAGTTGTTAAAATTTCATTTAACTTTGTTCTATAACGTGTGCCGCAGAAGCCAAAGTCTGCAACTTTTCATTCCAGCCACCAGTCACCTCAGCATGTGATCGTCTCCACAGCCAAAGTTACATCATCACTGACATTTGGGTGTTGTTTCTTTCTTTGCTGAAACTCCTCCTTCACAACGATCAATCGTGTCAATATGAAGCACACATTTAATTTTGATGACAACAGCAATCTAGATGAGAATCCAGAATCTTGTTTTTTTTAACTATCTTTTACATAGTATGACAGGGCTCTTAACATTTCCATCAACATCTCAGAATAGTTTCAGCCGATACCCATGGAACTTGGTGGAACTATCAATAGGATAAACCCAATAAATTTTGCTGGTGATTACAATCCTGATATGTATCCTGGATCTTTTTGTTTTTCCATTTACATACCAACATAGGGTGTTTATTGACAATTCCAACATTTTCTCACAATCTTCTTCTTTTAGCTGCTCTCGTTAGGGGTCGCCACAGCACATTACCATCTACATCCTTTCCAGCTCGATCCCTCTGTCTGGCCAATCGGTACAAATCCTTTTCTCTTCTTTAGTGTTCAATTTCATGTACAACTCACTATATGCCCTTTCCTCAGCCTTTGCCACTTCTCTTTTCACCTTTTGCTACATCTCCTTGTACTCCTGTCTACTTTCATCATCTCTCCGACTTTCCAAATTCTTTTTCACCATCTTTCCACTTATACTTTCCTCAACATCTTCATCCCACCACCAAGTCTCCTTGTCTTCCTTCTAGTGCAGCGGATAACTGCAACAATCGTTCAGATGGTGACACAAGCATGAAATTTGGCACAGATATTCTCCAGGACCTG